>JAOVVI020005585.1:0-16351 GCA_028571085.2 Nepenthes alata
ATTATAATTATTATTATAATAATTATAACAATAGCATATAAAGGGGAAAGGGAGCAGTTCGGGGGAGGGGTTTTCAAGAGAAAAACATTCAAGTAGAGAGAGAGAGAGGGAGAGAGAAGACAGAGAAACAACCAAACGAAGGATTTCAGGATGGATTCTAGCTTCCAGCTAGTTGGAGAAATCGTAGAGCGGGTCGAGGCAAATGCATCTATATACTTTTCTTCCGTTCTCTTTGATTTTTGTTCGATCCCCTTTACGTATTATTGTCCCGCTACCCGACCCATGCATGTATATGTGATACCCATAGCCAGATTATGCATAAATATGAATTTCATGTCCAAATTTGGAGGTTTATACCAATTTTCGTACTCAAACCCTAACCCCGCGTCCAGGTGGTTTTCGGCTCCTATTTTTTTGGGCTTTTGCATAAATTAGGGCTAGAATATCATTATTGATATCCTATATAAGTTAATTTATCGATTGGGTACCCGATTTGGTGAATTTATGTGGATTTTCGTTTGCGAAACCCTAGACCCGCGCCCAAACCCCATTTAAGCTTCAATTTGGAGTTTGATATATAAAATGACTTAAGATTATGATTACCATACCTTGGATTTGATAATTTATCCATTGGATGTCTGAAATTCTGAGAATTAACCGATATGTGTATCTGGACACTATTCACATGCACTGTTCACCCAAGCTTTTTAGCAATTTTTGCATGATTCCGCATTATTTAATTGTTAATTAAGCTGCATGTTTATTTGCATATGATTAATTATTATTCCAAAATCATTTTCATTAATCGATTATAAAGGAAATGTGAGCGGGAGCCTCTAAAGTTATAATTGCCTCTCGGTGGTGAGAATCTCTATTCTTCCTTATGATATTTGTATATGCAAAATGAGTCATGAGAAGACTTAAGTCCGAATGAAAGATAATAATCATATATGTAATCGGAGGAAAGTCCACAATGTGATACGTGATCAAATCGTTCTTCCGGATTGAGATATTGTGAATTGAATTGTGGTGTACTTTTCCTCAAATGAATAAGCAAATGAATAAGAAAACCATGAAATTAGGACCATGGACTATATTACGAAAGGGTAATATCCCTTGGCATGACATGGGCATCACAGCAGAAACTCGAGGATTACACTGGCCGTTTTTTGGAGCAGGTGACACTCTTGGCAAGCCTTGGAATATTACTATGGAAGGACGAGGACTACCTCTGAACCGCAAGAGGTTAGGGTAGAGTTTTAATGACCCAGTATGACCGAGTGATAGTCATACCACTATACCACATGGTGTTCGGCCTGTTTACAGGCAATATATGATGACCAAGTAGCTGCAAGCCGAATTAGAAACGTATAGCTTAACACATTCCTTCCTCATCCTCCCACACCTTTAGTTAGTAAGACTTACTGACCCTGGTCCGCAAAGATGAGTAATAATGCACAAATTACATTTCAAGGAAAAAGGACAAACATGAGAAATTAATTGCACTCCAAAGTACATTCAAGCATGTTTTATATTTGCACATCCGCATTACAATCTTATTTCTCCTTTGCTTTATTTCACCTATATTGTTACCGTCTTTGATAACGTTGCACTTATTAAGCTGTTAACTCAACCTTACTTCTCATTATCTCTAATTTAGCATAAGTTTAATATACTGATGGGACAGCGTAGAGATTCAAAGTGGATTAAGCTTGGAATTTGGAAGACCATATCGAAGACTTATTATTTGTAGTAAAATTTATGTCCTGAAGAAATTGTATTTATTTATATTCATTTTGGATTCTTAATGGATATTGTACATATAACTGATGATTAAATAGTTTAGTTCAGCTATGATTAGATTTGTTATGCTTTCGCAGGTTATTATTGTGAGTTGTAACGGGTACTTAATGGCATCACTATTTAGCCGATACTATATTTAGATATACAGCGTTGGAGCCACAAATTATGTGGCAATTGGATCCGATGTAGTTTTGTGTATTGTTGTTGTTAATGTCGGCTGTTAGGATTATTTTGGATGTATTATGTATTGTACAAGAGATTGTACAGGATTTTGTATTGGCAAATATCCAAATTACAGAAGGAATTCTGCCGGATTTTTGACAGAAAATACGGTCCATCACAGTTATAGAGCATTCTAGAGTGTTCTATCATGTACTAGAGAGTTATTGAATTCTCTAGATTTCCCTATTGGGACAATTTGAATTTGCATAATTTGGGACACTGCACAGACAAAATTAAGCCTATAACGGGTATTTAAGGCTGAAAGAAAGAGCATTCTTAAGGTTTGCATTGAGATTATTGCCATGAAAAAGAGACAATCTGTCAATCACCTAAACGAAACATGCCAAGTGTACCTTGTGCAATGCAGTAAGTCAGCCTAGTGTGTAGACACACAAGACCTTCAAAAGAATCACTATTTACTATAAAAGATTGTGTATAAAAGTATGGAGTATCTCTCAACACTCATTCCACAAGCTTCCTCCTAGAGCTCTTAAGATTAATAACTCTTGGTTACACCACCCTTTGACTTCACCTTACATGGCTTAGCTTGACTTGTTTACTCAATCTTCCTGAGCTTATCCCAAATGAGAGAAGATCAATATTTTATATAAGAAAGTCAGCTGCTCAACCAATGGGTAGGACTATCATTCCATCATCTACTATGATGGCGCTAGGATTCACTCACTACAATATTCTCTACAAATAACCCCCTCAGAATACTCTAAAATCTCCCACATTCTTTTCACTTGAGGACATTCTAGAATAAAGTATATGTCTCTTCTTTTTTAAAAAAATTCTTTAGGAAATCCTACATCTCCTAGAATGACCTAGACAGTTACCTTATCTAGATATACGTCTTCATGATGCATACCCTCTTTGCTCCTGAGCTATCTATGACATTATGCTTCCAAAGAATTCAATAAAACCTCAATAAGATGACCTCAGCGATATTCCCTTGATCTCTTATAGGTTGAGAGACGATCAAAGTAGATCATGAGAAACTTTCCAATAAAAGGCTACAAGAAATGGGTCATGTGAGGGTTACTGGACAAGCCAAAAGGTATAACCATCCACTAACATATACCAAACTAGATCTTAAATACAGTCTTCAACAAGTCTCATAACTCAATAAGTCTTAATCCAGTAGCATTAACCATGTAGATCAGCTTTAGAATGCCAAGTAGAACCGGCTAACATGACAAGCAGTCCTCAAGTTTAGGCATTAGAAACTTTATGCTTGAAAGGGATCTTATTAGTGGCTCCACTATTTGTGCAAATCCTCCAGAAGCCATCCTTGTCAGGTGTAAAAGGGTGAGAATCAAGCAATATAACTGCTACAGGAAGTGAGCTACATACATCGGCAAACATCACAATAAATCTCCTCACCACAATCAGCATGTTAATAGGAACTAGGCATCTCTCAATACCAGAAGAGTGCACTAATTCACCCATGCTAGCTTGAACAATTAAAGATATGGCTCAGCCTTACGATTTCAACCTAGCAAGAGCTGCATCAGTAACCATATTCAGGATGTTTCCATCATCAACAACTAGCTTACTGGATCTCTCTCCATTTCTAACACACTAAAAAGATACTAGTAGTCTAGTGCACTTCCACTCATCCTTCCGAAAAGAGGTGGGCAAGCTTAAAACAATAAGCTAGTGGTCGTTAGGCTAAATCTCCTCCCCAAGTCATCCTCATCACCCGATAGTTCCATCCATCAACACCGCAGTACTCGTACCAAGGTAGTAGCTCTCCACATACTCTAGATCCAAGGCTCATTGAGTGAAATATGCAAAAATATGACTCTTGCACAAAATGTAAGATATGGTGGATCTGCAAGATTCACTTATAAAACTTCTCAAAGTGTAAGGTTCTATAACCTACTAGGAGTTGGACAAAAGGAGCATGGATTGGGTCCAAAGTAGAGAAAGTAGGGAGATAGTGGTGCTACCCCAAGGCACTAACTAAGAAGGAATGTATTTCTATGGGGCATAAAGGGAACAACTAAGACTGTAGTGTGATTAACAAGAATGTTCAACTTGTCATCCCACAACTACACAGATATGGGTACATCAAGGTATTTCTCAACCTCTAGTGCCTTGTGGTAGGCATCATCTAGTATGTCAGGGACATAAAGAAATCTCTCTTTATGTGACACTGAAGACTTAATGAATCTTGTGACCATGACAAGAGGATCCTCTACTACATCACACCTAAGCACAAGCTCCTCAAATCTAGTTTAGTAGTCAGTCAAACTAAAAGAGGGTAGCTGTTCACTAGCAAGCATTTGATCAATCATTTGGCTTCTATAAAAAAAGAGGGAAGGTACTTCTTTTTCACCTTCTGTCTCAACACTCCCCACCAAGAGATGGGTGGTTCCTACCCTTCAACATTTGTCTCATCACTTCACAATGAATGATGAATGGCTCACCTATTATCTCTAGGTTACCCTAATATTTCTTAGCTGACCCTACCAACTTCATTTTTTTACAAAGCGAGCACACTCCATATCAAACATGTCATACCAATCAAAGTAATACCTGTGGAGTCTTATCTAGTCAATAGAGCAGCAGGAACTAACTTCCCATCATAAGAGAACACATCAACCTTAGCTTGTTTGGTGATTTGACAGTCATCATGATCATCTTCTACAAGTCTAAGGTGATCTCCTGTCATTCCTATCATGTATCCTCCCATGGAAACCAGTTTGTGTCAGACTATAAAGTTGCCTCGCATAGCGTGGTACGTTGAGGCATGGTGATGAAGTGGTGTAGCTCATCCTGATGATCCTCAGGAAAGGGGCCATTCATCATTGTCCCAAATGCAACCCTAGTCAAGTTTTGTGGGAGACTTCCAACACAATGAAGTGGGTTTCTACTGTTTTGGTCCATCCCACTCATTGCATTATGGAGGGTCTATATAGTATAGCCCCTTGATTAAAGGCAGCAGAATATGTGGTCCATGGGTCTAATGGATTATTCAAGGTCTTGAACTTTGGCTTGTTTGCTCCACATTAACATGATGAAATTTACAAAATTTGAGCGACTCCTTGATAGGAGTGTTTTTCTCAAACTAGTGATAGAATTCCATTTTAAAATCATTCTAGTCAGAGACTCACTCTTTAATATGAGTTATTTCAATGAATAAATTCTGGTCAGTTTGTGAATAAGAAGGGGCATTGCCGGATCTTTATATGGCCATGGTGACATAGTGCAATCAAAGTAAAAGAATGCAAACTCTAGAAATCAATAGGCGTGATAAACCAACTCCATGTAGTGCATGCACACACAAACCCTAAAGAAATCCATTTGGAGTTCCTATATCAAAGTTGACCTAGAAGCATGCAACACACAATGACAAGGTAGGCTACAGAAATAAACGATTTGCCCCTTTTTAAGAGACTTTTTGGGTGAGCAATAAAGTGGACCTAAATCAAGTTTTGTAAGGACAAGACAGACCAACTTTGCTTGGCGAATAAGGAAACCTTTTCTCACAGGATCCTACAAGCCACTGTATCTGTTTGGATAAGCCCTGGGTCCAGGCAATAATAAAGGTGAAGCAGCTAGCATTACCGCACTGTTCTTAAATTGCTTTGGCAGCTCCGTAAGTTGTATTATTGGATTGCATACTTCAATAGTTGGGCCTGTGTGTACATATAAATAAGGTGCAGACGCAACAAACTGGCTCTCTTAAGTAAGCAGAGAGGGGCAGCAAGGACTGCAGGTTTTTAAAGCGCAAGAAGCACGAACACGGCAGGGTTGTGTTGAGTGACATCAGTCGATGGGATAGAGGGTTCGCACTCCCTCTAGATCTCTCTCTCGTTCTCGCATACATTTCTTTTTGTAGCTCACCCTCTCTTTTCTACGCTTTCCTCCATTGCTGTTCTGGCATGAGAGGAAACTAGAGCTTGGCAAGGTCTGATTTGCGGTTGTGGAAGCAGGTGGTAAATAATAATGGTGGTAGCTGTATTTACCACAAAGACTTCTGGGCTGGATTCATACAAAGGAAAACAGAAGAAGGTGGTACATTGACACCACATTATCACTTGATGCGCGACAGAGGAAGTGAATGGGAAGGAAGGTCAAATTAAAGGGAAAGAACAAGAAAACAGAGAGGAAGGGAATAAAGGAAGATATAAAGAAAGAAGGCGGGTAGAGAGATCAGACTAGAAAAAGAGAGATTCTGGAATTTCAGCTCATCCAGCTCTAAATAAGAGAGAGAGATTCACAAAATGCCTTTAAATATGCTACAAATGCTCGGAGACCAAGTCTAATTATTCCCATTAGTCCTACTTGCACAAAACTCGGTAGTTTCAAACAGTTACTAATGCCAAATAAATAAAAGATTCTAGAAAAGCCAAAAATGTAAAATCTTAGAAAATTACCATGTTAATTCCAACCATTATGTCTTTTAACTTGTCTTCGAAGACCTGTCTGTGGTCCTCCATTGACAAGTTCAATCTCTCTCCAAGGGGTGCCACACCCTAATAACGGACAAGTGAAATCTGCAAATGGCCATATACAAGGCAAGGCCCTCAACAACTTACCAATAAAATCAAATCTCTGAAGCATGTTCAAGCCAGTTTACCCATGCTGCGCGTACTGTTTCATCGGCATTTTATAGATAAATAATAGTTTATTTACACGTCGAGCAGAACTACATCTACACTTTATCCTCACAGATCCATGAGAAGTATCTCTTCTACAAAAATTACAAATTCAATGTTCATGGCATGAAGTGAAGCAGAAAAAAGCAATGTTGCACAGCCGGTCAATAAAAGCGGCTAGGGTTTCACAGTTGAATCTGTGGTCATGAATTTGTTTTCTGCCACAAAACACGTGGCTTATCCGTGAACCCCCAAAGCTAGTGTTGGAGATTCTTTGTTACCAAAAAATGCAGCGTTAGATTTCAGGCTCCTCATGACATGGATTCTCACATAATTGACATTCATTGCTAGAAGATCCAGTAAAGGCATATTCTTTCATTTTTAAGATATTTCCTAATATAATTTAATTAAGAATCTAAAAATATTTTTTGATTCGTAGCATCTTAAAATATTTCTTCCAACATACCTTCTCAACCACAAAATGATATTGCACCAAGTCCGGTGAAAGCCTACATGAATCGGTATGAGATCGGTTATCGCTTCCATCTTCACTATCCTCTCTAAGTGTCTCCAACTTTGCGGGAGTTGCAAATAGCAAAGAATTTTTATCCACATCTGTTAAGGCCTTCCCCATCTGATTAAAGTTCTTTTCAACACCTTCATATACTTGTTTTGAAAGAGGAACTGTATGAGGACATACTAAAGAGCTTATTTCACCGCCCTTATCCCTTCCAAAACTCCACTGCCATGACTCTCGGTAGCCACTGAAGAGATCCACAAGACCATAGACAAAAGGTTCCTTAGAAGGGCAGGTTGTTTCAGCCAACCTTTCCGTTTCCTTAAAAGAGCATTGTCCATTGTTATCCGTACACAAAGATGGAACCTTCAATGAAAAAATAAAAGCACAAACAATAAGTATAAGCACAAGATTGAAATTTTTTTCCTAAAGAAACAAATATATGGAACTTCAAAATGGTCCAAAGGAACAGCAGTCTGCTATTTTACAATATCAAAAACCTGATTCACTGGAACAATTTGAGAAAGAAACTCTTGAGCAGCCTCCACCAAATTGAAAATCATTACACGACCTTCTCGAGCATTAGAATTTGCCTGATACAATTGATGAATAGAAAGATTAATAAAATATGAATAAGATGTAATTGCATGCAAGCATAACCAAACAAAAATGTCAACGGATGCACGTTGTAATAGCCAAGGCCTAAATGGTTGTTGGAAAAGGAAATAATAAAGAGAGCATGAATGTATTAAGTGGCTTGTGAATGAACCTAACGTCCATTGAATTAAGTGGATGGTTAATGCACTTTATGGTTCACTGACTCAGGTTCTTTTAACATGAATAATGCATTAACGTATCAAAGGTCACATTGTTAAAATGTGTGGAGCCTCTATTAAGCTGTTCACTTATTGTATCATTGTTTTCAAGCCATCCTCAACGACAGTTCATTTTCTTGGGAAATCACATGGTAATCAATAAATTATACAATTATATGTATTCATGAATTCAAGACCCGAACTCAACCAAAAAAACAAGGTTACAAGAAATAGATTTGGCATTCAGTGCTTGAGAGCACCCAGCAAAAAGGTACAAGAGTAGTGTTACTCGGAAAATGTCGAGAGAAACAAGTAGGAAGCCAATAGATACTTGCAAAAAACTAGTACATCGACATAATATATATATACATATATATATAGAGAGAGAGAGAGAGGAAGAGAGAGAGAGTTGTATGAGGAACAAGAAGGCAACTTTGTAGCAGTTGAATACAATAAGCATAACCAAGACTAATACAGCAGACAGAATCTGAAGCAAAACACAAATTTAAGGTATCACCGATGAAAATTAAGTGTGAAATGCACGCATCAATAAACCAAAACCTAAATTCCAGCTCCCCCCCCCTACCAAAGGAAAAAAAAAAAAACACTTTAAACAGCTTCCATTATTGTGATCCAGCTCGTGCAAGCAACTACATTGCATTGCAGATGCTTCACAGCAGATGCATTTGGTATAATGCACCCGACAGCAATGCTATGAATTGTTCTATGGTTGTGCCAAGAAGCTAAATTAAGCTAAATAGTATTTCACAATATTGTTGGATAGCTGTGTTATGGCTACAACATGAACAAGAATAGTGTCAAGTAAAGCAGCTTTTACCTATTTCTAAAGAATTTGCATCTTAGGGCCATAAAACACTAATTCCCAGCATCAGACTTTTGGCAAAAGTTGTTGCAGCTTTTAAGCAAAGGATGGGTTACCAAACGTACCCACCAATTTTGTGAAACAGTAGCTACATGATTTTGAATAAGTTGGATAAATGTTGTGTTGACAATTGTTCCCTAAAATAGGGGATTTCATTTTCTAAAATATTTTGTAACATAGATGGAATGATTGATATGAATGACTGCCAATCTTGATGATTACCACAAAACTTAGTGAAGTAAAATGTCAATGTGTAGAAACTACAGAGATTTATCTATTCTATTGTAATCAAACATTTTTGGCAATAATGAATTTGGGAATTCTCTACATGGTATAAAATCTATGTAGACATTTCTAGATGTATTTTTCTTTTCAGAAGAATTTTGTGTGAGACATTTTTTTTTTCTACATCAATTTTCATTAAAATCCACTGCAATTGATTATCACTAATCCGGCCTTTGCTATCTGTTTTCTTGTCTTGTGGCCTTCAATGTCATTGTTCTATTTTAATCTCATATTTGTTCATACTTCCTTGTGATTAGACACCACAAAAACTTCATGGAAGATACACCTTCTTGTTATCAAAGTTACTTGAAACAGGAAAAAGGGAAACTAAAAGACTTACTCAACCAAATGAGTCCAACCACACCAGTATGTTCCTATGTGCAACTAGGTGATATCCTAAATAATAACTTCTTCGGATTATTTTTCAGACCCAGGATCATCGATGCAGGGACTTCATATCATATGACTATTTCTTCCAGTATTTATACTTGTGTAAGGAACAAAAAGTGCTCTACAGCCAATGGTAATTGTAAAGTCACTAGAGATGAAAAGAAGAGAAAACCCCATATTAGGATTGGATCTATTCACATGTATGTATAAAGCTATTTATAAATATCAAAAATACTAAACTACCTTTATAAAGAATATACCTTAGCATATCCTAAAGAGCATTCCAATAATATATTCTACCATATTCTAACACACTTTCAAGTTGGAGTATAAATATTGATCATGCCCAACTTGTTACAAATAAATATAACTCAAACTTCAATCAATGACTTAGTAAAATTATCTACAAGTTTATTGTCCTCACATGACGAATGTGAATCATACCTTATTGGAGTTTTTCACAAACAAAGTAAAAATCTACCACAATATATTTTGTACACCTGTAAAATATCGGATTTGATGTAATATAAATAGCTATTTGATTATTGTACCATAGCTGTGAAGGCCCAAAACTCTTAGAAGTTTCAGGCTCAAGCAATTGTCAAAGCCATATAACTACACAACTAACATATGTTATCGCAGCATATTCTAATTCCGCACTTAATCTAACTATAATATTTTGTTTAGTATTCTTCCACAACACAAGGTAGCTTCTAACAAAAACGCAATAACTGGTGGTAGACTTTTAATCATATGGCAACCCAGCCGAATCGGCATTAGAAAATTTCTCGACCAAAATGTGACCATAATCACTGTAAACAAAGCCATATTCTGGTATACCTTTGAGATATCACATAAGAGGCATCACAATTTCCCAATTAGAAACACGAAGAGAAGACAGAACTGGCTCATAACACTAATCGAGCAGGTAATATCTAGACAAGTTACAACAAGCCAATTGAGTTACAAACTAGTCGTCAATATCTTTCAAGTTCAATAAAGATCTCAATATTATCCAGTAACAACTTAATTCCTCAATCCATTGGAACATCACAAGCTTTTCAATCCACAATATCAGTCTCTCAAAGTAAATCCATAGTGTACTTTCTTTACTAAAAAAAATATGTAATTATGGCACCTAACAACCTGAATGCCTAAAAAGTAATGCAAATTCCCAAGATATTTCATCTAAAATTGACTCTTGAAGAATAATTTATATCATTAATGACAATACTATCACTGCTAATAATTACAATATCATCCACATATATAAAGAGAAAAATACATTCAACATTAGAATGATGACAGAACACAAAGTGCACTGTTACAACAAGATAGTCCAAAGTTAAACAATACTTCACTAAATCTACCAAACCATACTTATGGAAATATCTCAAACCATACAACGACTTCTTCAATTGACAAATATATCCAGACTCTCCCTAGGTAACAAATCCTAGAGGTTACTCAAAATAAGCTTCCTCCTAAAGATCACCATATAAGAAGGAAAGAACAACTAATGGCATTTAATTAATAAGATAACAAGTTAATACTGCTTCACTCCAAATGTCTTTGGAACTCCCATTTCCATTCTGCTACATTGTATCAGGACAAAATGACTCACAAAGAATCTCATGCTAGCATAGGAATCACAGAAATGAAGAATAATTCAAAATGCTTTTTCAACAAAAATAGCCATGTAACTCATGAATAGTCATCAACAAAGGTAATAAAGTCACAAAGTCCCATTTTCAACAAAATTGGAGACAATCCTCAAACATCCAATTAAAATAATTCAAAAGGAACAAAGATGCATAGATTTAATCGAGGAGAATATGATCTAATATTGTACTTGGCAAACTAATGTGACTCATAAAACAAGTCGGTAATAGATGTCAAAGTTAGACATAACTTTTTCCAAATTGGAAAGAGATGGATGACACAAGCTATATGAAGATTAAGAGGTGTATAAGTAGCACTAGAATATGCGATAGGATTGGGTTCTACATTAAATAAGTAGGGGCCTCTTATGTTGTCTTCATTAAAAGCACTCGGGATGGGTTCGGTATCCATTATTGACTACCACAGAGAATTCTAAAAATTATAAATCAGAAAAACAAGATCCTTGCACACAAACCAATTACCTAAGAAATCAGAAATCTCACAAATTAAAGAGAGTGGAGGGTAGAATGCCTCTATAAATAAGAAAATAAGTGCAGCGCCTTATCCTTGTTGTCCAGCAAATGGGACCCTGTTTGACTTAGGAATAGGTTGTAAAACACAAATTTGCAGCAAACTAGGTTCCCAAGCAAAACTTATCTACCCTGTTGATAGCAGAGGACACCAAACTCTATTAACCAAAGCCAGCAAGTGTACGTGACAGCTAACAACAAAGACCAAGCAAGTGTACCTAACGAATGGCAAATAACGATCAACGAATGGTAAAAATTTTCATATCAACCAAGCACACAAAGACAGCATAGAAGAGCACCAATAATCTCTTCAAGAAATAAAGGCTGAACTTACACCATCATGAGATAAACCAAAAAAAGCCACAAACAACCAAGAAAGTAGATGGAAAGTCACCAGAATCAAAGAGAAAACACTCTTCTTGAAAGATGAAGAAATAGAGGAACAAAAACAGCATAATTTGGAGAATAGATCAAAGAACCCAAGATTTAAAGTTTACTATGGGAAGCCAAAAAAAGTTCCAATTGCCTCCTCAATTGTGCATAAAAAAAAAAAAACTATGGAGCTTTAGTTCACGGGGGCAAAGCTCACCATCCACACACACAAATAATTTTATTAGCGGTGGCAACAAAGGTAGTGAGGGTTATAGTAACTTTACACTGATATCATGTAAGTCACTAGATATGAAAACAAGAGAAAACTCCATACTAAAGTTGGATTTATTAACATATATATATATATATATATGGTTATTTCAAAATATAAAAATAAAAAACTACCCTTACAAAAAATATATCATGGCATATCCTAATACATATTCCAAAAATATATTTTAGCATATTCTAACAATAATGATTGTACAATTTCTAGCCAAAGATTGAATCCATATACCATTTATACATCCTTAAAATTATCCCTACGAGTCTTAAACTTGCACACATTCTAGCTTCTATAGTGAAGCTCACAAAAAGTTCTATATAGTTCATAGGCTTCCTTTCCCTCTCATTGTGTCATACAAGACCAGGTGATAAAACCAAGTGACGAAAAAGATGATCAGGAATGATAAGGAAATGACAGGCTTTACTACCTTAAAACCTCTTGTGGAAATGGAAACACTTCAAGTATGGCACAATACAGTGCTCTGAAGCAAAAAGCCAAGCCATCCTTCATTTTCTACAATAAAAAAAAAAAATGTTTCCCTCGTTTGATTATGATCAATCATCCTTGCATTGAGAAATTTGTGAATTGGCAACATCGAACTACTTTTAAACTAACAAATGAAAGATCTTTGGTGCCTTTTAGTCTTATTCATACTGATGTCTAGCAAAAATATAAAATATCTAATATCTCTAGTGCAAATTGATTTGTCTCATTCATTATCATTGTGCTATGGTGACAAGGGTTTTTCTTCTTAAACACATATCCAAGGTAAATGAAATCTTTCTTATTTTCCATAAGACAATTTGCAATTAATTTGGAACCAAAGTTCATATTCTTCCTTCTGAAAGGAGTACTTCAGTGATGAGTTGAAGTTCTATTACCAAAAGCAATGGGTCATTCAACCCCCTTCATGTTATACTCCTGAACAAATGGAGCTGCTAAGACGAAAAAAAGGCACTTGAAGTTGTGAGAGCACTCCTTAGTCTTTCCAAATGACAGCATCACAGAACCAAAACATATTGAGGAGAAGCCGTCTTAACAGCTACTATATAATAAAGAGATTGTCATCAGAATCCTTGGTTACAGAAGTCCATTGACATCAAAGTTAAAATGCTTTCTTATTCAAAAACGTTGGGAATCTCTCTTAAACAGATGTGCCACTTTCAATTATGTTCATTGCCGCCATTGCAGAACAAAATTTGATTCAAGATCTCTAAAGTGACTTCTTTGGCTATTCCACTACCAAAGGGATACTAAATCTATCAACCACCATCAAAGAGAATGCATGTTAAATATGAATTTAGTTGAGAGTTGGTTATATTTTCATCACACTTGAGTTTCAAGGGGAGATAAAGATAAGAAATTTTAAAATCTTCTAACATAATTAAAACAATCATGTTCCATAAATCAATATCCTAAGTTGCAGTCTATTCCATCTCACAGTCCAAAACCTAGACCTCACATATTGTTCCAAAGGAAGACTTGCAGCCTAAATATCAAGTACAATCAAAGAAGAAAAAGCTCACCATAGATCAGATTGTAACACCCTAATGTTTTGATTCGGGTTTATTGGATTTTTAACCCGGAGGGGTCATTAATGAAAGTAATTAATGAGCTATTAATAGTATGCGAAATTAGGTTAATTTTGAATATGACTGGACGAGTCGGATTCACAGAAACGTCTGAAGGATATTTTGGTAATTATTCCATTGGTAGTCGACAATTAATTTTAGTGCTTTAGGACATCAATTAGGATATTTTATTGCCCTCAACCATCTAGAATTTGCACCCATGCTCATCACTCAGCCCCCTACCCATGCATGCATCCTATCTATTGTAAAATTGAAATTAAAACATTATCCTAGTATTAATCTAACAATTAGGAAAGTAAGGAATCAAGTATGAAGCCTTGATTCTAAAACCCTAGCCACAACCCATTAATGTTTTCATACCATAAGCTCTAATCTCCTCTTCTATTCTTGAATTCAGCCACCGCATACATGTATTAATAGTGATCCTATCCCATCATTTAACATAGCAATTAATAGGAAGAAAGGAAAGAAATATGGAACTTAGTTCATCCCCTTTAGCCACCTCCCTTCCTACATGCTTTCCCACTCATTATGCAACCCGAACCATTTTCTATTTAAATGGGAGTTGCCTCTCATTCTTATGATTTTTGGAAGCAACACTTAGAGAGAGACTAAGTGAGAAGAATACACTAAACCTGGCTTTTCCCTTTGTCTCTTGGACCAATCTTGGTGGTTTCATTTGATCCTAGGTGGTTTCATTTGATCCGGACTAGAAGTTGGTGGTCATTAATGCCCTAGACCTTCTACTTTCACGTGTCACAAGGAAAGCAAAAACTCTATTGTTCATGGACAATCTTACTATTAAAAATTCCTCTATCCTTCTTGTCAATCGGAATCCATGAATTTCACCATGTCTTTTGTTGGATAAAGATATAAAATCTTACAAGAAGTGTATAGGTTATATCCTAAATTTCATGTTTGTATGAATCATTTGGTAATAGTTTCTATGTGGTGTTTCACTAATATTCGACCCAGCATTCAAATATTGCACTGCAATTTAGCCAACGTTTGAATAACTTTTAAATGTTGATGGGTGATAATCAGGTCTGAATATTTCATGCTTGCACAATGATAGATCTGTTGTTTTCATGCCTTTAAATGTATGGTGCAGATCTGTTGCATGGGACTCTAGGATAAAGATTGTTTAAAATGTATGATAACTACTTGTATGACATAAATTTGCGAATTAATGGTCTAATGTCTCGGCATGAAACTAAAGTGCAACAATGTGTTCAAACACCGGCACCTAGTTCAAGGTGAATCGATCGATTTGTCAATATAACTGCGTGATATTGGGTATATATCTTAGCATATGCATTATGGGATGCTGGGAGTCTTGTATATTTGATTCTGTTGGAATCTATTGACTGGTTTCATAGAATGAGGGCTGATATTTCAATGTCATGGGAGGTAGTGTTCGAACGCTAGACTAGTTTTAGGCATATTTAAGTGTTACAAGAAATATGAGGGTTAATGACAGTAATTAAAACTCTTTAGCTGTTCTAGAGGCCTTAGCAACTTAGATTGTGGGATTGCTGGAATATAAGTTTGGTAGAGAATAGTAGTTTGCGTGAGCTTGGCGTGTGAGCCAACATTCAAATGCCAGAAAACCAGAATGCTAATCTAAACCAAATCTTAGGTGCAACGCTTAGGGTGATTATTCCAAAGTTACACCGAGAATATAGGACAATAGTACTTACGGTACGTTTGGTTGTTCGAATAGAATAATATGGGAATAGAATAGTTATTCCAGGGAATAGAAAATGATGGGAATAAAGTTTAAATTGTTATTCTTATATTTGGTTATTGGAATAGAATAAGGTGAAAATTAGTATTCCATTGTTTGGTTTGTAGAATAGCATGAGGAATAAGGTGGGAATAGTAATAATAATAATAATGATAATAGTAAAAATAATAATAATAATAATATGTAATAATAATAATAATATCTAATAAATAATAATAATAAATATAATAATAATCATAATATGTAATAATAATAATAAAATGAAATAATAATAATAATATGTAATAATAATATCCAATAATAATAATAAAACAAATAAATAATAATAGCTAATAATTAATAATAACAATAATAAACATAATAATAATAATATGTAATAATAATACCTAATAATAATAATAATATAATAATAATAATAATGCCTAATAATAATAATAATATGTAGTAACAATAATAATAATAATAATAAAACAAAAATAATAATAATACCTAATAATTAATAATAACAATAATAAATATAATAATAATAATAAAACAAAATAATAATAATAATAATACCTAATAAATAATAATAATAATAATACCTAATAAATAATAATAATAATAATAAATAATAATAATATAATAATAATAATAA
>JAOVVI020005586.1:0-16350 GCA_028571085.2 Nepenthes alata
GTGAAACTCAACAATATGCATAATATAAATCAAATCATTTTAGAAAATGGCAATTATGCATTGAAAATTGAGATAGACACTTACATGAGTAGTATTGTTAGGTGGATAACCATTCGATTTTAATCTTGACGCATATTCCTCTGTAAAAAACTTAATTCGAATGAGATCATTTCTTGTTACTCTTCTGATAGGAACTGTTCCCTCTGGACAACCTCCATCTTTAAAACCAAGTTTTAACGTTTCAATTTCTGTTGAAAGAATTCTAGATCGTATCCTCTTGGGAGTAAAATTAGGTCTCATCTGAGAAAAAAAAATTTCATTTGATGAATTAGAGAATATTCATAGAGTATTAGTAACAAAAAAATAACAATGCCAATATTTGAAGCCTTTTATATTACATGTTTTGATGATGGTTAAATCTAAAATCATATCCCTACAATATCGAATTAGATTCTCACAATTACACCTGAGGCTTAGTTGCTCTATAATTTAGACACTAAGAAAGAACACAATTCTAACCTGAGGATGAAAATTATGATTCTTTAACAAAGGATGATCAAATGCTGGTTGTTTATAGAAATCGATACAATCATATATCCCTCCATAATCTGTCTGCAAAATAAAAAAAAATAGTGTTTCAGATTTAGAATGGCAAATGATAATATTATTTTGGTATTCTCAAATCGGTAGATTTAGGTTTTCTTATAGATTTTCTTATAATGCATCCCACATTACATGTTTTGAGAAGTATTATCCTTATATTTCATTCTTTTTTATATCTCATAGAAACATTCTTTATAAATTTTACCCGTGACTTATATATAACGATGAAATAATATTACCCAATGAAATGGATAGCATTACAAATAAAAGAACAGTTGACCACGATTTTAAAAATTTTAAATTTTTGCATAAGGATAAGCACACCTTGTGATTTTAAATGTCAATAAAAAAATAAATTGTTTAAAATATAAGAGAAACCTACATGTCTCATACTGTTTTTCAGAGCCGGTGGCTTTACATTTTGCCTTCTTTCAAGATAGGAAATGGAAAAAAAATTAAGAAATAGAAATTGAAAAAAAAAAAATCCATTCGTCATATCTTACTATCGAAATAATTTTAATTTTGTTTCAAATGGTATTGGTTTTATAAGCACCTTTTTTTATTGTATGCACCCTTTTTGAGAATTTGGGAACTTTGCCCTTCTAATGGAGGCGTTGATTAGCCATTTTTATTTCTAATCATTTGATTAATATTAAATAATTAAAATTTTTAAATTTTTTTCTTTCAAAAGAAAATAATATTACTATTCAATTAATATTAAATAGATACTATTAAAAAAATTATATCTACATCTTTTTCAGAAGGACGGCTCCCCAATTGGCCCTTTTTCACACATTGTGGGGTCAATGGCGTGTCCAACATTGACTATAAAGTACATCCATCACAGATTTTCAATAACAAATATAAAATATTAGATTTAGTTTTTGGACACTCAACTAATATTTTAAAATATTTGGATGATAATTATACGCTTAATACATGTACATAATTAATTCAAGATTTATACTAAAAGGACATTTATATGATAAGATTCCTTATACATAAATCTTAATTTGAGAATCCATCTAATCACTTAAAATCTTAGATTAAGTTGCACGGTTGCCTTACCAAATATAGAATTCGTAACAACTTACGTGAATTGTCTTCTTAGCCGGCTTCCTGAGAATCTTAAGTTGATTTTTGATTTCTAATCTATCCTTTTCAGACAATCTCTTGCCATTGACTTTATAATCAATCGACAACAAACATAGCACCATAGCACATATAATAACTCTTAGCGTCATCTGCATCAATTATAGATGTTAGAGTAACAAAATTTTGATTAATATAAACAGTGATTTATTAAAAATACTAAAAAATATCTTATATTGTTTATGAATCGTTAGAGACAGTTTAAAATTAGTAATCCATTGTCGAATGAATCCTCCCATAGCAGTATCAATAGAGAGTTACATGTATGTTTAGAAAATCGATTAAATAATGAAAATTATTATTGAAATTAAGATGACTTTCTCTTAAAAATATAAAAATTAGATCATATAATAGGAGAAATATTTCTCATTTCTTGATAATAAAGAAAGAAAATGTACATTTTATACAAAAGAGGAATTTAATGAAGCAAGATTGCTCCAATGTCTGAATCATATAAATACGTACCTTTTGTATTTTTTATTTTAAATCCATGGAACAATATGCTAGCTGAAACATGGATATTGTAATCTCAAATAATAATAATATATGTAAATGATATGAGCGTCCTAAATAAGAACTCCTAAATTGTAAATAATAAGCGCCATTTATGTACTATTTCAAAAATGTTTATTAAAGAATCATCAAAGTCCATTGAAATATAAATTATATATTTTTTAATATACTAGCGTATTTGTGTGCGTGTGTATACACGTTACAAAAGTAAGGTTCCCTAATTATTAATTTCATGACTTTATATATATATATAACAATATAAAAAAATATATAGCAAATACAACTGAAGAACAACCGCAGCCTCTGAGGAAAGAAATTTTCAAACACGCCCAAAATGGATTCGTTTTGATTTGGATATGTTTATTTACGGTTAGTATAGTAGAGTTTTCACAATATATAATGTTCATGATATAATAAAAAGGTACATCTATTAATTAACAAGAATTTTCTTTTCTAACCAAATCCTCCTCGATCTTTTAATCCCAAAAAAATTAGAAAATGAGAATCCCACAGGATTTGCCTTGTTTTTAGTAAGTATTTGTGATATGGGGTCAAATGTAGGAGTTTTTGGCCGTATTCTTGGATATTATAGCCTGCTATAGGATTGCCTAATATTTGTGCAGGGTTAGGATCGATCTCAATTATTGCATTATTTAGCACAGAGATTGTGATGTCATTGTATTTTTATTTGGTATTGAGATTGTGGCACTTGACATTGCTTTTGATTGAAAATATTGTCACATCAATAACAAATTGATAATTGTGAAAAATATTTTGATAAATAGTAGCATTTTACCATCTATAGTAGTATTATTGTAAAAAAATATTTAATATTATTGATTGATTTATCTAACTAAATATTTTTTGTTCGTACACGATGCTTAAAAATGTTATACGACATTATTATTTTAGAAATAATTTTCATTGCTATGAGATTATAATTATGGATTTACTCTCTCATTATTGCGTGTATACTCTTTATGAGTAAAATTTATCAAAATTTGACTCTAACTCGGAACATTGTCTAAGTGTTATTAATCATTTCATAATTTATAATTATAACAAAACAACTTTAAAATAACTAATTATCATGTTCATTATTAAAAAATAGCCTCAAAAATATGATTGATTTTATAAAAATAAATGAGTCACAATAATTAATAAAAATAATTATTGAGTCAATAAAAACATTTAATGTACTTTGCTATTAGAAAAAAATTATTGTAATCCCATAAATACCAGCCAAATTTCATAAATTTCTATGTTCCAAATTGCCTACCTATTGAAAAATTAATACATATGCAGTAAATATAAGAGATATATAACCATTCTTTACTATACATATATATATACTCTTTCAATTTTTTTCTTTTTCTTTTGTTTTTATGTAGGAAAAGTTTACAAAAGAAACTAAATTTGCAAGGTTTTAATCCTAATGGTAATATCTCACCTAAATTTTAGAACGAATAACACAAGTTCATAAAAATCCATGATCATATAAGATCGAAATCTCAAGATGTAAATTTCATTTAGTTGATTTTTGAAGAAATAAATCTTATGACTTCAAATTTTAACAATTAAATTAATTGCACAACAACCTTAATATTTAGCATTATGCATACAATATCTCCAAAAATTAAAGTTAAAGGGCGTTTAGTCGGGATTAAGGGATGCTCGGTCTCTCAAAGAGATAGAGGCAATTATTTTGTAATATTAATCGTCTATGTTTAAATAATGATTGCTTATTTTAAAATAACTTACTATAACTAATTTTGTTATTATTTTAGAAAAATTAATTAATTTATAATAATCTATAAAAAATAAGAAAATCAAAGTCCTTTATCTTTATAAAAGATCAAAGTTTTCCCAAATCCATTTATCTTTTGGGTGTTTGGGGATAAGACCTTCCTTATCAGATGACACAATTCATATTCACTTATATGGCCCAACCTCTTGTGCCACAAGTCTTCGGACTCCTTACTGATTGCAGCATTCACATCATCGGTCACTGCATAGGCCTTCATCACATATATGTCAAAATACTTTTTTTCTCTTGCCACAATAAGAGATCTTCTGCTGAATTTTTACTCACATTCAGAGAAGGTATTTTTGTGGCCTTTATCATCCAGCCGACCAGCTGAAATTATATTTAGCCGAATGTCAAGGACATGACGTATATCCTTCAACATCAGTTTCATTCTATTATTGGTGATCAGAACAATTTTACCTATGTAACAATTGGGGATGTTCCTTCATTTTTCATCCTTATCACTCCAAAGTCTCCTGTAGTGTAGGATGTGAGCAATTCCTTTTTGAAAGTGGCATGTAGAGAAGCGCCAGAGTCAACCACCCATCTGAACCATGGTCCGTTAGGCTTGCCACATTTTCTTCACATGTCAACAAGAGGTCGCCTCCTGTGGCCACTGAAACCGAAGATATTTCCTCTCATCGTCTCTTATCTCCTTTCTCTTTCTCTACTTTTTCACGTTTTTACTTAAAGTATTATTTCTTTAGATGGCCCTTCTTGCCATAATAATGACACTCAAGATTTTGATACCTTGACCGTGACTTGTTGCGGCCTTTCTCTTCAGGTTTCTGACCGCGTTCTCTACTCTTTCTCTTAGACTCGGTCACAAGTTCCTTAGAATTAGAAAACGTTGAGGTCTCTTGTGACCTCTTTGACTTATTCTAAGTAAGGAAGGAATAACATCATCCAATTTCAGTGTATCCTTCTCAAACAAAAGGTTGTGACAATATAGTCATAGGAGGCTTGTAGAGAGCCTAGCAATATCAATACCTTATCATCCTCCTTAACTTCCTCATCAAGGGCGGATACCTATGTCAATATTCTATTAAACTCGTTCAAATACTTCTCAAAATTTTTACATTATGACAACCGTAAGTCATAAAATTACTTCTTTACATGTAACTTGGTTGTCAAGAATTTAAACTTATATCTACTCTCCAACTTCTTTCAAACTTCCGTCGAGTTAGTCGGATCGAGGACCACTTGGAGATTGTTATCCGCCAAGCATAATTTGATAGTACAGTTGGTAAGGTCGCTTTTATCTTGTCATTCATCATCGGTCAGATTTTTAGATTTTTTATCATTCTTCTTCAGCGCCTTTACTATTTATTCTCTCGTTAGGATATTCTACACCATCTTTTACCAGACGATAAAGTTTCCATATTCGTTGAATTGCTTCACACTAAACGGCAGATTCTTCGAAGACAACGATGGCTTTTAAATAGAGTTCTCAACCTATCTCTGATACCACTTGTTGGGGTAGATGGCCTCTGATTACAACCACAAACAGACATAGTAAAGGAAATATGGTAGAAGAAAATAAACATACAAATTTTTATATGAAACTTTTTTTACAAGTAAGGAAAAAATCACTGAGCAATCTATCCATGTATACAGAAATATCTCAATAAAGTATAAAAATAGGAATTTATTTTTAAAATACCAACAAAATGCCTACAGATGATATAGTACTTATCTATTTATTTTTATATGAATTAGTTACTGTTTATTGATGGATGAGATATTATGCCATAAAAAATATCTACATATATAAAATTTTATATATTTTTTTAAGCATTGGTGTCAAATTACAATTTTGATTAGACTTTTATTTAAAACTTAGAAATAAGTATTTAATTAATCAATTTAATCACAAACCAAATGCTGGGACCAATTCCCCAACAATGCTGATAAATAGTTCGATAATATATGGAAACCAAACTACAAAATTAAATATCAAATCTGAAAGTAACTTTGAATAATTATACCTAAAATAATTAAAATCTAAAACTAATGATAAGCTCATCAAACCACTTATCAAAATGACCAATAATATATCTAAAATTATAATTGAATTATAACAATTATCAACCTATGACCATAATATAGATAATTTGACAACTAAATTAACAAACTCTCAATCCAATAATCAGGACAACTAAAGTACCCTACAATTTGTCTTTTCCAAATGGCTTCTCTGATGCTTGAAATCCCCACAATTGTATTCAAACTTGCTAATTTAAAAGTTAGCCAAAATAGTAAGAATGAGTTTAACAGATAATAAAAAATGTATAATATATAGTGAACTAATATTCAAAGGATGATATTTATGATTAAAAATAGAAATATTGATCATATTAAAAATTTTAAAAAAATATTTAAAAATATATACAAATATAAAAATGTAGATCATGTAAAAATTATACAAATATATAAGAATGTAAAACATGTAAAAGTTATTCAAACATAGAAGAATGTAAATATGTGAAAATTGTTCAAATGTATAAGCGCATAAACATGTGAAAAGTAAACAAGCAAAAATTGTTCAAATGTATAATAGCATAACCACGCAAAAATTGTTGAAGCATAAAAAAATATAAACATGCGAAAACTCGTTCGAATGTATAAAAAAGTAAATATGCAAAAATTATTCAAACATATAGGAACAAAGTATCAGTGATGACTTTACTAATAAGAGTTTGATATTGAAATTTATTCTAGCAAAATGTCACTATTTATAACCTATGAATAAGTCGATTATATATTATTTCTTATAGTTAAGTTTAAATTTTACTTTTTAACTCTATAGATGTTAAGTTTGACCTTTAATTTATAAATAATGTGATAGGACATATTTATATATATTCTATTAATTTTTTATAATATTTTTTAATTAAAATTAAAAACACTACATAAAAATAAAAATATACAATTTTTTTTCAAATTTGAAAAAATAAATGAATTTAATCAAACTTTAAGTAGAATCTTCATTAAACTACTAGCTAATAAAATATATGAAGAACATATACACAAATGTCTCAACACAGTATAAAAATATGAATTCATCTTTAAAATACCTACAGATAATATAGTAGTTATCGATCTATTTTTATATGAATTCATTACTGTTTATTGATGGATGATATATTATGACATAAAAAATATCTAATTATAGTGTCATTTATCACTACTTTATAATGAAAATAGATTGCATCATTGAATAAGATTTTTCTAGTAATAATCAAATCCAATTAGGTCCTTTTTTTAAAAAAGCAAACCCCACTTGATTTATTGGCTAGTATTAAGTAATATACTATACATAATTAAGGATCTAATTGTATCAACTTGAAAATATTGTAAAGATGCGTTAGGATAAGATGAGAATAAATCTGATTCAAAAATCACATTATTTCACATTTTTATTTTTATTTAAATGATAGTGTTATTTATCTTATTTAATTATAATTTATCTATAATCCTATTATATATATATATATATGGTCTTTTGTAATTTTACATATAAATAAAAATTACATAAAATTTATTACATAATCATAGTAAATTATAAATATACTAATGCATCTATTTAGAAGGACATTGACAGTTTTGGAGAATAAAAATATTTACGGGATATTCTTTACTTATTATAACATAAACTATGGCTACATGTCGTCCCTCAATTAGTCTAAGTTTATATCAACTGCATTACTATATATTAATAGGTAAGATATTATAATATTAAAACTAATATAACAATAAGTGAATTCTATTACTCAAATCCACTAGTATATGAGCCTAATTATTAATGTGGCATGAGTTTTCTATTATGAGTAATTTGAGATAAATAAGGTCATTATAATCGAGTTCATAAGCTACAAAAAAAGCTTTCTCTAAAAAAATGAGAGAATTACCTATGAACAAATGTTGAGAGAAGAGATTACTAACAATAAAAGATATAATAATTGAAAATAGGGCATGCAAAAATGTGTACAACAATTTTAGAATTTTAATATAACATAAATACACTTAAGATGTAAGCTTTCAAAAATATCATAAAATGGGATTCAAACTAATATATGTATAAGATATAATCAAGAAGAGTAACCAAATATCCCATATATGAGTATTTACATAAGAAATACTCAAATATTTTTTTAAAAAGTTTGTAATAAAATCAGAAATGAATTTAGATACATTCGTCTTAACATTAATTTCCTAAAACATAGTTGGGATTCATCTAAAATCAATATAAATTTACTTTCTCTATATTCTTCTATCTTTTCCATAAAAAAATATACTGAAATCGGTCGAAATAGACTTATATAATAGACTTGTGTACATGTACTGATTAGGTACAGATCAGGTACAAATGCTTATTTAACATTGCATACAAGCACTTAATCGGTGTGTAGCTGGTACCAATACTCTGAATTAAACATGGATAAGTACCCATCATGCGTGCCTCAAGTGTAATAATTCAGTCTAAATTATGTTCATTCATAGTTTAAGCATGTGTTAGGCATCAATTAAACTTAGCTTAAACTCACAATTAATTTTTATAATTTATCAATTTATTTAATTTTAACAGTTATTCCTTATGTTACTATAATTGATTTACCTCGAAGAGAATGAAAAGTATGAGTTTTAATTATTGACGAATTCGACCATTGAACACTAGCATCGTCAGTTGCAAAAGAACAAGTTCTACTAGTACACCACATAAAATATTGTGAAACACAACACTTTCGATCTAGGAAAATATGAATTGCTTTCTATGTAGCAAACAAAATGGAACACCTTGTTAACTATTTGCTTTTTTCAATCAAGCATATATGTATGTCTTGCTGTGAGGCAGACATAGTTCTTTACTTGGTTTTCATTCAAGCAGCATTGCATCTAAATCATTAGCAGTATAGAAAGTACTTTCTCATCCTATTATGTTATTTATGAATAACTACAATTATTGAAACTTCTGTCGTCAGAAAACAAAGCATGCATCCTCTTGTTGAAGCTTCGTATTGCTTCATGGCAATGCAACCAGGTTAGCACTTCAGAAGGAAGAGAGAAGGCTAGCACCTAATATGAAAAGAGTACATTAAAGAATATGTGGCACTTATTGACACATTTTTTAGCATATACAAAACATGCATCTTCCATAAATCATGACTCAATGAGAAAAATGTTAGCCGATTATGATACATGTGATCGGAAGGTCATAGCAACAAGTTCTATCCTCTATGTGCAGAATAAGCGTAAGAGTTGTAGTTTGGATAATAATGCTGCACAAATCCTCAACCCATTAGTCAATTGAAGAGCCAGACCTTAACCTAAAAAGATAATATCATCACTGCCTTAATTATAAATTTCCAAGAAGAAGTATTAAAACTTCTTTGTTCTAAAGGTTGCATGTCCGATTGCTATAAAACAATTCTAAGGCAAAGCATGAGGATGCGACCGATTCGACGGCATCTTCAATCATTCAGATTGGAATCTCCGATTAAACGATTCCAAGGCATCTATAATGCAATGAATCTTTTACTAATTTTCAAATTGTATTCAGATTTGAAATAATTTAATTTCTCTAAAAAGTAAGAAGTTCTCGAGCTATTCTCAAATTTATGTTCAATAAATTTTTAAGCCAGCAACTAAATTTTAAGTGCTTACTTTTGAAAGGTTTTGACATTATATTTTCAATTATCTTTATCAATTTGAGTTTTAATTTTATAATTATGGAAAAATATAACACATTAAAATATTTTTCAATTAGTGTTACTTTAAAATTAAAAATATATATATTTATAAAAAAAACTTATAACCCATGCCAAGCTAAACCAAACCCGTCAATTTACACAGCGCTACTCGTCTATAACATTTATATATTATCATCAAACCCTTTAAAATTAGTAAAATTAAGCCTATAAAATGACTTGACTTTAATCATATTTACTCATATGAAGCCTTATTATATGCAAGTGTGGGGTATTCCTTTTATTGGAGGATTTAGAAATATTTTGACTATTAAAAAATCACATGTTATCATTATTTTTAAAAAAAAAACTGAGCTGGTTCATACTGTTGATATGTATTTTTAAGTTTATAGGTGATTGAAGTTCCACTTCAACTCTTTTTTGTTAATTAAAGTTTTACTTGAATAATGCATATGGAATGAATGAATAACAGCACTTAGATGCTAAGAATCTAGGCATTTTAAGAGGTATTTAACATTATTGGGATTACAAGTGACAAACATCAAATGTAAGTGTGATTATTGCGGAAAATTCGTTCACTTAGAAATTATGCTATTTTTAATAATAGATTCTAAGTCTAAGATATAATTTATTGATATTTTATATCCATCTACCCTTAATGCTACAATTGATTTGTTACTAAATGTCTAATATGCAATTTGCTCATATTTTTATATTTAATTTGCCGATTTTCGATAAGTACTGGTGTA
Organism: Nepenthes alata; assembly: GCA_028571085.2. Taxonomy (NCBI): domain Eukaryota; kingdom Viridiplantae; phylum Streptophyta; class Magnoliopsida; order Caryophyllales; family Nepenthaceae; genus Nepenthes; species Nepenthes alata. Next base: position 10,533 of record JAOVVI020005586.1, read on the forward strand.
GTAATGATCCATATCACGGGGCTAAACATCTTATTGTAGTCAAGTTAATGCTATTGTGAGAAATCATTCACAATTAATTACATTTGTTCGGCTCACCGAATATTAAGATATTAGACTTTGTTAAACTAAATCGTATATCTCGCTCTGTTTTTAGAGCAAAATTTCCTCTATATATTTTGTTTGCCCACTCCACATTTTCCATTGTATTTTTAATTATTAATACCACCTGATATTAAGGCCATAAAATTTTAAGAACAATACTATGTTTACAAAGTTAGTATGTGTATACTTAGGATTAGATTTTTCCATCTATCAATACTTTCTAAGTCTTACTAGTAATTTGATAAGAATTCTACATTAAATTTGATAAAGATTATTTATTTTTTTAATTTGAGAAAAAAATTATATATTTATAGTTTAGTATGGAGGTTTTTATTTTGTTTAAATAAGAATAATTATAGATAATCGATAGAATATATTCAAACATGTCATAGCATATTATTTATAAATCAATAGTTGAATCTAATATTCATAAGTCAGAAAAGTTACATTTGATCATAATAATATAGAATAATATATAGTCAACTCATTCATAAATTGTGAATCATGATGTATAGCATTTGATTAAAAATATAGCCTAAATTTCAATATTTGATCATCATTTGTGAATTCATCAAAGATAATTAGTTCTTAGATGTTTGAATGATTTTTACATGTTTTACATTCTTATAATTGTATAAAAGTTTTGAAAGTTTTTTTGTATTTTTAATATAATCGGTATTTTAATTTTTAATCATGAACATTATTTATTACATATTTATTTATTATATCTACATATAATTATTAAAAAAATTATAATAAAATAAAAAATAAATTTATATACATTAGTCTTATCATTAATTTACTAAAACATAGTTGAGATTCATCTAAAACCAATCTAAATTTTCTTTCTCATAGTTTCTCTCTATTATTCTATCTTTTCCATAAAAAAAATGAACTGAAATCGGTTGAAATAGACTTATATAATAGACTAGTGTACATGCACTAATTAGGTATAGATCAAGTAGAAATGCTTATTTAACCATGCATACAAGCACTTAATCGATGTGTACTAGGTACCAATACTCTTAATTAAACATGGATAAGTACCCATCACGCGTGCCTCAACTGTAATAATTTAGTCTAAATTATTCTCATTCGTAGCTCAAGCATATGTTAGGCACCATTCAAACTTATACCCCTTTGACTTAAATACTTAATTTTTTAACTTAAACTCACAATTAATTTGAATAATTTACCAATATATTTAATTTTAATATCATAAGTTAAATATTGGGTTTGATCTTACAGTTATCTGCCTTTTTTAAAAATGAAACTTTTCTTAAAAAAAATTTGGCTAAGTATTTCTATGGATTGGACTTTGAACACAATTTTGGATTTAAATAGAACTTTATAGCTGATGAATTTTAATGAATTCATTAATAAAATATTTTAGTTAGAATGGATCAGAGCGAAATGGGTTAACGTATTTTTTTACATGACTTTTAAAATAAAACATATTAATCGGTCCATACAATGATAGAAAATAAATATGTTATGATAATCAATGGTTTTAGTGTCAATAATTCAATCATTTTTGCTATTATGCTCACCTAGGTTGAGGATAATATTCTATCACCATTTATTTGGAGAATAGTTTTTTCCATTGTATGGTTGAATTTTGAGAAAAGAGATTATCTTTGAGCTGACAATGTGACTTTAAAAAAAAATTTGATGAATTTTAAGTTGTTTTAGATTTTAATAAATTTTAAATTTGTTTTATCATTTTTACAATTTGCAGCACTTATTATTCAATAACTAATTCGATATTTTTTTATTGTTCAAATCTTTTTAAAACTTTTGGTTTCATGCCCATCTGACATCGTCACTGAGAATTTCTGTATGACACACTAATTGCTTAAGAGGGAACCATAGAATATGCCTTTTAAGCAAAGTTATTTGCACCATAAATAGATATATGCAAGCAGTTTTTGCATGCCATTGCTAAAATAATAGGGAATCAATACATTGCCATTACATATAAAATATTTACAAAAGAAAACTATATTTTTTTCAGATACCTAATTTGAATCACTTCTAATATAATAATTGTGCCTACAAATCGGAGAATGTGAGTCATAAAATACTAGATGTTGTTGGATACAATCCGAGTGACAATACTAGAATGAATGAGCGAGTAGAAGTTTTTCCTATTAGAAGGGTTCATCACAGAGAAAAGCTTAAGGGGGTGAGAGGAGAATTAGCAGGGGATAATGAGCTAGAAAAAGGTTTCCCTATATATATATTTGATTTTGGCGAATGTAAAATTATTAGGGAAAAAGCTATTACTATTAATGATCTAAAGCTATAGGATGATTCATTATGCAAAAAGATTAAGCAATAAATTGTCAAATGCAGTTTTTTAAATATTTTTTTAACCTTTACTATCTATTTTTCATATAGGCTGTATAGTTGTCAGTTTAACATTTTTTATATAAGATCTAACAATTGCTCAATTACCCAAACAAATACTAACTATGACTCCATTTGAGAAGATTCAACCAAATTTCTACCGTTCCTCTGAGAGAAATGGGATCAACTATCAGACGTTAGAAAATTTTCCTATTTGGTTGCACAGAGTATTTATTAGAGCAATAGAATAATTTAATTTTAGCAAAAGAAAATAAAATTAAAATTTTTATGATCATCGTAAGAAGATTTGTAACCGCAACCTACAAAACACATTCATCGATGCGAGATTTATTTGGAGATATTACAAGTACTTAAATAACTGTTTTATTGTGATATAATTCTAAGGTTATAAGTGCACATAATATAAATAATTGTAAAGCTAAATCAAACTAAAAATTTGACCAATTCGTTCAACATAGAAAAAATATATAAAAGCAACAAATGGAAGAAAAAGTTTCAACAAGAGTGTACACCTTGAACCAGCATTTTTGACATGTCACATTTGACAACTTTGATATGAATTTTCATAATTTCTTTTAATCTTTGCATAATTGAAGAATCACGGCAAAGAAAACAAAAACAGTTAATAAGTCGTTGAAACTAAATTGAAAACTACATTATATATTTGAATTTCATAATCCCCAAATCATAACAATTATGAATTTTGACAGATTCAAATATGATATTTACTTCGTTCACGGGATGAAATTAAACATGACCACTACTAACTAAAACAGTCATCAACCATAACCCTCATCGTTGATTTATAAAGGTGTTGTTGGTAATATAAAATTAGTATTTACTTATCAATATATCGGTGTATATAAAATTAGTATCTCATAGAATAAGCTGCGTATGAAAAATGGTAAACAGACTCACAAATGGAGAGAGCGGATGATGAATTTAAAGGTGGACTTTGCTCAAGAAAGCTCTCTTTATAGAGTGTGAACTGACGAAGAATGCAAGCAAAGCTGAAGGTAGCCGGCAGCTGAGAGAGTAAGCGAAGGAGAGATGAGCTTTTGCTTAAATACCTCATTCTTATGCTTGTTATTTCCCACAATCAACCAGCTTTCACCATATTTGGGATGATGAGTCGATCCTCGGTGTCCATTAATACTGGTCGGGAGATGGAATTCTCACTGGCCATTGCTAATGGTAGGAAATTTGAAGGCGAAATGGAATCTAACAAAATAAGAGTAAATTTCGGTTGATGATGAAGTAAAGTTCATTTGTTGATTACCGGAATGTTGACTGATATAGAATTTTGCCAATTTTATTGAGCTTGGAAGAGTGAAGAAATAGATGGGACGTAGAAGATGGTTAATAAGGTTGTTTGAGGAAACAAGGAATGAAGAAACTCAGAAGGGGTGAAATGGATGTGTGAAAGAAGGGGAAATTGAATTGAACCAGAAAAATAAATAAACTAAGGAAAAGGGTTGCCATATTCCAGTAGAAAAAAATATTTTAAGTAATATTTATAATTATTTTTATGTTGATTTTTTTTCAAAGCTTTTCAATCTTATTTTTGATTTTTTAAAAATGATTAATTTTATTATATGTAAAAAATTTAACTAAATTTAATGCAATTTGGGCTGTATGTTGATGACATACAATAACACGAAAAGATTTAAAAGCACATAAAAATTTACATCAATTTTGGAATTCTAAAGAATTTTTTCATATAATTTTATCGTTATGACAGCATTGATAAAAAAAAAAAAACAGATTATTAAATTTAAAATATAAAAAATAATTTTAATATCTTTTCCTAATATTTGTGGATTGAATTTATTAAAAAATTCAAATCTAGATTAAATTTTGATTTACTATGTCTTAGAATTCGACCTTTATTGTGTGTGTGTAAATAAATTTGCCTAAAACATAAATTATCATACATATAAATATGATTTTATTGCTTTACATTTTAGAATAACAATCAAAATTCAAATAATAAATGACTATTTATATACCCAACTATTTCAAATCTGGAAGATGGCAATAAAAAGTAGCAATTTTTGGTTGCTTTTACTGATTTTTAATTTATCTTGTAATGCTTGTATTTTCCTCAATGAAAATTTGTTAGTTTGCTTCTTTTAGGAATATGCTGATTTTCAAAACTTAATCTATCAAAAATAATTTGCAGCATATGCTAATAGGTTTGATTTTATAATATTTTTATACAAATATTAAACAAAAACTCTACTTTATGAAATAAAATAAAGATTTTATTTTTCTTCTTGATGGTTATACTGTAAATGGGTGGACCCAAGTCAAAGGCGGCAGAAGGATGCTGTTGGACGGTCAACATTGGCCCAACAGGAAAAGAATGCCCAAGAAACAAAGACCAAAACACGCCCCGATGGTCAACGCCAGTGTTGACCGACGGAGGGCCTCGCTGACGGCCAACGCACGCTCAGGACGGTCAACTCAAGCGTTGACCGGAATCATTGTAGCAGCAGATCCAAAAATAAAAAGGCTTTGCAGGCCAAGTCTACTTGGCCCCACGATCCAACAGGCGGTTAGCAACTTTTCTTTCCCTAATACGCGCCTTCTGTAAAGGCATCCAAAGCCCCAAAAGGATATTGACAAAATCAGCGCCATTCCCATAAGAAATACGCTAGATTTTTTCAATTTTTTGCCAACTAGGGCCTCCCAACGGTAAATTACATGAAAGGGAGATGAGCAATTTGGAAAGCCACTGACCTCCAGGAAAGGAAACGATCTCAACCTGTTAGACAACTCACACCTTCCTGCAGAAGGAAGGCTGCCCAAAATGGCACAAGGATCACGCTTTCCAACCAGGAAAGATCACCCTACCGCCATTCAAATAAGTCCTAAGGTTTTCATCCTGGGGACAGGCTTTCAATCACAGAGGCTTTCAATCACAGAGACTTTATGACGCTCTCTTACTCTCTCACTAAGGCAACCAAAAAATGCTCTCTGAGAAAAATACAAACCAAATGCATACAAACGTGTTTCTAACGGCCGTTTACTGCCTACCCACCATCCAAATTCAAGAAGACGGCTTTGTCTCTCTTGCATCTGAATGTCCGCACACTCTTGCATTCTCGCTCTCTTCCAATTCACAATTCCAATAATATTCTCAGATTTTGAAGGCTGTTTACTGACTTAAGCGTCGGAGTATTTTCAGTAGGATAACTTTTCATTGACACACTGACCTCCCATTCGTTTTAGTAGTGTGCAGGATCCAAACTCAGTGAACGAGACTGAAACCAAGACAAGTGGATCAACCAAAATCTGTTTAAAGTTTGGATCCAAGGATTTTCATTAAACGACTAGCAAATAA
>JAOVVI020005587.1:0-16350 GCA_028571085.2 Nepenthes alata
GCCAAAAAATTTAAATACGATTTTGTATATAAAATTTATAATTCATACATTATCTAATCTCAAAATCAAATTTCTTATTATATATATATATATATATAATCAAGTCCAAAACAATAGATGCCCTCACTCACAGCAGTCACAAGACCGAATTTAAATTATATATAATAATGCCATAAAACCTAAATCAAAAGCCAACTAGTCCTATAAAAAAAATGCCTAACCAAAAATTAAAACTATTATAATATGCTTGTTATTCCAAAATACATAAATCTTCAAAATAATAACCATAATAATTATAAATAAAATTATTTATTAAATAATAAAATTAATAACTAATAGTAATAAATGAGAATATAAAAATGTTATAATAAATGATAGTATAATATAATAATAAATATAATGTGGGAAGAGCGTTGTAGCTCCTATGAAGTAATTTTGGTCATTGAAAGAAAAATTTGAAGGCCAAATATTTTTTAAAAAAATAATTAAAAAAATTTAAAAATATAATAATATTTTATTTTTAAAAATAAAATTAAATTATTATTTTTGATATATATATATATAAATAGCAGTCAAATTTTTCCGCGTGGACAAATTGCAGCCCCCCCCCTTCCTAAACTTACTGCTTCCCGAAACATCTCCGTCTCTCTCCTGCCGTCACCTTCTTTGTTCTTTCCCTCTTTCTTGTTCATTTTCCTGCCGTTTCTTTTCTCTCCTTCCACCTCTTCTCTTCTCCGTCGTTCTTCTCCTTTATCTCCCATTTCCTCTTCTGTAATGCATTCTGTCGACTGTTCTATTTTTGTCGTCCGTTTCTCGTCCTTCGTCTTCCTTAAATCCTCTTCTTCTCCATTAGGGGTTCACAAAATCGTGGAGAGAGAGGGAAAGTATGAACGGGTTGCTGTGAAACTGCCGTTGCCGTCGCCTCTGTTTCTTTCCGCTGCCGCTGCTAATTGCCGATGGGAACAAGGAAACCAGAGTAGCAGAGAGAGAGTAGAGGACGCACGTCACTGCTGTTGCCGTCGCTGCTGGTTATTGCCATAAAAGTGAAAATCAGGCCAGTAAAATAATCTTTTTCTTTACGATTAACATTCCTATATTTTTGCAAGTAAAGTCTCTCCTATTTGCCAAGGGATCCGTTTTCTTTTCTTGAAATCAACTGTAATTCTCCCTTATTATTGTTAATATTTAGCAATTAGTTGCTTAAATTTTTTGGGCGCCGATAATTTGGGTCGGACGAGAAATCGCATAAAAAAAATAGAGTTATATACTCTGTTGGGTGTCTGGCTATTAGCACGGTGAGGTATGGATTTGGGAACCGGGTGTGTAAATAGAAGGTATCGGTGACCTTGGGTATACGTATGAGTATATGTACGTAAAGGGTAATTGTATACGTACTTATTTGTGTACACAATGCATATAAATATAAATATAGGTTTATTTTTATATATAAAATAGCTTATACGTGTATAAATATATGTGGGTGTATAAGACGAAGGATGTACATATAAAAGCATGTAGGAATGCGGTGGTTAAATATATATGAATATATGTTTACGTGTGGGTATACGTGTGCGAGTGTCTGTTGGCAGCGTTTGTATACTCGCAAATACGGACGTGTGTATACTGGTAGTGTGATATACCGGCAGGTATGTACGGCAGTGTGTGCATGTAATAGTTGTATATTTCTGTATACTGGCTGTGCGTATATACATGTGCATGTGTGTGTTTGGCAGGCTTAAAATAATACTAGTGTATATACATGTGTTTAGCTGTGGGTATATACATGGGTGGGAATATACATTTAATAACTATGTAGGTTTTATTTGGATGCGTAGGACTTATATATTTGAATAAAATTATTTACTTGGTAAATATATAAATCTCGGTCAATTAATTAATTATTCTTGGGTTTTTTTTAATAAATTCTGGTAATCTATTATTCGTGTTAGCTTAGTTTGCATGTATGAATTTTCTTGACACTATGGCTAAGTTGAGGAGGCTATGACACCTTTGTTGAATAGATGACTACGACACTTTAGTATAGTTTACTTTTTCTAATACTAAATCCATATTTCAGATATTGAAGCCATTTTGAGATATTCTTATAGTAATGTGAATATTATGCATGGGATATCGATAAATATTGTATCAAGGGGAATACTAGGTTTGACTTTTTGTGGATGTGAGTATTATGTACTCAATTGGGAGTGTATCACAGTTGATCACAAAAATACGTACGAGTCATATTTTGGATTACTCGACGGAGTAATGAGAATATTGTTTGTGTGGATGATATTAGTATTTGTATATTACGGTTGGCAAGTATCACAAGATAATAAAGTTGGTCGCTTATCAAACTTGCGAGCACCGGTACACGAGGATTTACCTAGGCGTTGGAGCCGGGTGTGTAGTTGGTGATTCACAGTGATGTATAAAATCCGAGGAGATTATATGACATCTCTTATAGTTGGGATATCTATTGAGATAGGTTTGATGAAACCTATATCATTACTGATACTCAGATTCGATGGAATCCAATTTTATCCCTAACGTTTTGTTGTCGTGAGGTTTTTTGTGAGGCCACAGAAAACGAAAACATGATAATTGGGAATAATTAAAATGATAATAGTCATTAAGAGGCCAGACATGTATTAAAAAATGATGGTTAAAAGTAAAAAGTTAAAAAAATACCCGAGTTCAGCAAGCAGCCGGGTGGCGCCTGCTGTGCTCCCGAGGCGCTGCAGCGAGCGCAGAAATCCAGTGGCTGCCCGCTCGCCGCACGCCAGGCGCGCTCAAGCGAGCCCCTGGCAGAATGTAGTGTGTGACACGCGCTCGAGCGCGGTCCCGACTTTTACCCGTGTGCTAACTTCATTTTTGTTATAAATTGAAGGGAAAAAAGGAAAAGGGAGAGAGAGAGTGCAGACCACGCAAGAGGAAGAAGAGAAGAGGAGAAAGGGAAATCACTCGTTCCAATCCACACCTGGTAAAAATAACGGTAGATCGAGCCAAGACAAGTGTACTTTGGACGTTGTTTTTCGTTTTTGCCGTTTCTTCTTACTTTAAAGTTGATAAAAATGCTCTAAAATGTGTTGATGCATGTTTAAAGTAAATGGAGCATGTTTCCTTCGATTGTTTGGATAGATTTTGTGTTCACCCATATTTATTGCAAGTTTCGGCTTCGATTTCGTGAATAAGCCTGTAAATTGTGTTCAATTTTGTCCCGAAAGTTTGTGATGAAACCCTAACTCGAAAATATTGAAAATTTTTGGTTAAATTGCATGGCTTAATGTATGTGTATGGATTTCAATTCTGTTTCTGCATAGTTACATAACCGTTTGGCATCACTGTTTTACTACACATATGCATGTACCTTATTGGGTCCCGACTCACTGTTTTATTTTTTTTTTCCTTCCAGATGAGACAGTAGAGTTAGTGCCTGACGAGAAAGAGTGATCGAAAGAAATTTTTGAAGACTTTTGAGGACCTGAAGCATTTTGGGAGAGCCTGTTAACGTAAATACTTAACTGGACATGTGATTTTGCATACTGATCTTGGATCTATGGATGTTCATGCACATGTGGGTTTTGTATAAAATGCTTATGATGTATGTGATGGTAAAAAGAAAACTATGCTTCTGCAAGTTATTAGTTTAGCTTCTACTCTAAACTTTTTGATATACTGTACAGGTCCTATACGGCATCTCGTTATTAAACTGTTAGTGTAGCTAATGGTTTTATAGATTTATACCATGGATGGCATATGTGATCCTGTGTATGCATGTTGTAGGAAGAATTGTAGATAATTGATAGTTGTATGCTTGTAATAGTTGATCTTACAGGTTGTATTTTTTGGGGCTTCATCCAGTTTTAAAGGAGACTCTGCCGAAATTTTTGTAGAAATCTTGCCTTATAATTTAGTCCGTTAATTCTGTTCTTGTCTTGACGAAAGCTTTTGAAAAAAAAAATTGTTCCGTCAAATTTTTGAGCCGTGTATACAACAATTCATTGAATCTCAGATAATTGTTGATTTATATCATGTTATTAACCTATTTATGATGATATTATTATTTGAGACATTGTGTTGCATTCCATTGTTATTGATTTATTTACTTATTGAATATTTTGCTCACCTTTTTGTTTTATTGACTTCAAAGTAGATAATTTATAACAGATTAGAAGAGATTATCTAATTGCTGAAGAGATCTAAGATAGAGACAATTTTAGAGATTGAAGTTCGTGATGAAAAGCTTTAGAGTTAGTTTCAGTGGTTGTGATTTTATTTGGATATGTTATCGAGATTGCGTTTTTGAGATATTAACTTTGTAGACATTTATTGTATTAAGAAAAGTTATTATAATATTATATTTATTATGTTATTAATGCTTTTGTGAGGTTATTGATGACTTGGGTTTCCATGTCGTCATTTCGGGTCAGGTCAGGTGACTTGGTCTGGGACGCCACACTGCAAGTCTTTAAAACCTTCTAATCTGAAAATGTTAGAAACATTTATAAAACGTAAATTAAAAGCTCAACAAGTATGTATGTATGTATATATAATAATAAATACAGGTCTATACATCTGAACAAAGAAAATGAAATCAATAAAATACGTACAAAATCTCATATATCAAATATTTCAAATATCTAAAGTCCAAATATCAAATATTTAACAAAATTTATAATTTAAATATGAATACCAAATAGTCTGAATGTACGAAATCATCCAAAGTTCGATATCATAAATCCAAAGGCTCAAAATCCAATATTGAATCCAAAACTAGATAAATCCAAATAAGATGAAAACCTACAAATCTTAAAAGTCAAATATCTCACTATCAAATTAGATATAAGAATAAATCCCAAAAATCTAAAATATGTTAAAATCTGAGAATCAAGGACCAAAAAACTAATCTTGAGGAAGGCTTACTCCCATTAGGCCAAATCACAACTATTTAGACTCATAGGCGAGCCGTCTATATATTACTTTTTATAGATAGGATTGTACATCTCTTTCTTTTGCCACCTATAGATGATAGGTATAGTCCTCAAGTCTATCTAAATATATTAAAATATTTAAATATATTGTTTCACGCGATTTCTTACAACAGTTCCCAACAAAATACCAAATCGGGGGACTCTAAAAAATTTTCAAAACTTTTTTTCTCTATCAGAAAAGTACTAAACTTTCACCCCAAGGAAATACATATATAAAACTTTTTACCTTGTAAGAAAGTACAAATATTGAATCAAAAAACAAAATGGAGTTTAACTCGAAGCACATTAATGGATTACTACATACAATGCCCAAATGTATATTTTTCATGACTTTTATTTTACAATTATTCATATATATAAATAGAATACTTCAAATATTTGCTTATTTTATACAAGACAAACAAACACTTCAAATATTCAATAAAACCAAAGCAAAAACTCAAAACCTTCGATTGAAATCACATGCATGCAACAATACTCAAAATGGGGTGATAAAGGGTTACATGTGTGACGAACCGAAAATTCTACCGGAAATCCGGTAGAGTTTCGTCTATAAAACGGACGTCTGTCAAATAAAAATCCTGTACAAAAACCACAACATACATACAACATACACACATAGGATCCCAACAGCCACAAAAGACAACATGTGGCACCGGCATCATAACTCCAGGTACGATGTTGGTGGAGTCAAGATGCCACTATGTAATCCAAAACAATCATAATAACCTGCAGAAGCTACTACATCCATCATACATAGTTGAAATAAAACTATACATCCTCAAGATTATCATGACATGTGTATACATAACCATAAGTATCAAAATAAAAAACAAGATCTCTGTCTCATACAAAAATCGTAAGACTAGGTCCCAAAAGCTCTGCACTCTGTATCAGCTGCCTATCTCACCCCTACGGCCTACTCGGTCTCATCAGGTATCAGTGCATGCTCATCTGAAAGGAAAGAATAGGTAATGGTGAGCTAACAGCTCAGCAAGTGCATCATAAATCAAAGTAATAAACAATATAGGCGAAGATAAGCAGGGGAGGGAGGTGCCACCATGAAGGAGATGCAGAGACGAGAACATGATCAATTATGCTTGAAATACAATTTACTTCACTTGGGATATAATTTATGCATATTTATTCAACTTTGCGGATCAGGGTCAATAAGCCTTACCAACAAAAGGTGTGGGAGGATGAGGAAGGATCATGATACTCCACATGATCTAAGGCCATAAGCACCTATTATCGACCCAAAGGCGGGCCGTCTACATATTATGCCTATAGACGGGCCGTCTACATATTATGCCTATAGACAGGCCGGTGCACCACGTAGGGTAGCAGTATGCCTATCACCTAGTCATATAGAGTCAATAAAATACTACCCTAACCTCCTACAGTCCAGAGACAGTCATCGTCCTTCCACAGTAATACTCACCACAATACGCGGCCGAAGTAATCCTTGAGTCTCTATTGTAATGCTAAGGGCAAGCCATGGGTTTTACTTCCATATAGCAAGTCCATGGTCCAAGTTTGATGGCTTCTTATCCTTTTGAGGGAAGGTCCGCCGTAATTCATTCACAATATCTCCATCCGGGAGAACAATTCAATCACATATCATATTGTGGACTTTCTTTCGATTATATATCCGGTTATTATCTTTCCTTCGGACTTAAGTCTTTCACAAGTCAATTTTGATACACGGACAATATAACGGATAGAAAGGATTAGAACTCGTTGCCACATTAGGCACTTATCACCTTAGGGGCCTCCGGAACACATTTATTTACAAACGGAGCACAAACACATATTTCTGGGGCTTAAAATTAAACATAAACGATTAGACATGAATGTCATAACAATTATATGAGGTGAAAGCATGCAAAATTTCCAATTGGCCACGAGTGAACAGTAACAGGGCTATTTTAGAGCGCCCGGACATCAAGATCGGGTCGATACTTGTGAGATCAGATGCCCGGCCGATATATATGTATAATTGGGACGTGGTGATTCACATTTGAGGGGCAAATTGTATAAATTTCGGAGGGAAGGGGGAAATCCCAATTTGGGCATGGGTTAGGGTTTGGCGAAGCCAAACCATGCCAATTGGAGGGAAAATTGGACATTAAACCATAAAATCTTTGAGCACTAATCATGGGTTACATATTTTTCATCATTTGAGTGGGTATCGGAATGATAATACTCGATGAAGAATGAATAAAAATCAAAAGAGGAGATAAAAAGGGTATATGAGTGCTTGCCTCGACCCGATCTACAACCTTTATAACTAGCTTTCGGACGGATTCGGACCCCAAGACCTCGATCTCCTCCTTTCTCTCTCTAGGTCGTCGCCCTCTCTCTCTCTCTCTCTCTCTTTATCTCAAAAATACCGCAGAAAATGCCCCGAATGAAACCCTCGCGACTTTAAATACTCCAACTGGCGCTTGAGCGCCGGTGGCATTCTGCCACTGCCGTGCCTCGGGCACTCGTCGGGCGACCTTCGATCGCCACATTCGCAAATTCACGCCTGGATTGGCGTCTCGGGCGCACATCGGGTGTGACTTCTCATAAGTTTGAGCGCCAGTCGAGCGGTAATCGGGCAGTGGCATTTTGCCACTGCCGCGCTTCGGGCTCTCATCGGGTGACCTTGAAGCACCACGTTCATAAATTCACGCCCGGATTGCCGCCTCGGGCGCACATCATGCATGACTTCTCGTAAGTTTGCACCCTCGGTGGTGCCTCGAGTGTCCCTCGGGCGCAAGCATTCGCACATTTGTGCCCGGGTTGGCGCCCATCGCACGGCCTGCTTTCTCCAATTTTGCTTCCGGTCTTAATTTTTCCCACATTTTAGGCCTAATTTTGATTATTATCTTTTTAATTACCTTCCAATTATAACGTTTTTGAACCGGAACCTCACAACATGCATGCACCTCAAAGCACAAAACGTAAACAAAACTAGAAGGAATCAGAAATAAATCAAATGTTGGGTTTAAAAATACTTGCTTTGACATTTGAATCTGACAAAATTGACAAAATAATCCTTCAAAATCATCAATCTTCTCTTCCTTTCTCTTTTGTTGCTCCTCTTTCTCTCGCCTCCTCATCTTTCTCTCTCCTCTTGTCCTCTCCCGTGAAATTTGATCGAGAACAGTATCAACCTTGCTTTTATAGACAAATTTACGCACGAGCATTAGTTAGTCGTGCATCAAATGTTGCTTAAATCCTCAGGCACGGACAAGCGTCGAATTAAGTTGCAACTTAGGCATGAGTATTCTACTCGAAGCACGTAAGAACATTGCAAGGACGCTCCTCAAGTGAACACATTTTGCCTGAAATGCCTATGAACGCTCATCAGGTGCTAAGCCTACTTTCATAAATAAATTTTTCTTCTAATTTTCATAACAATTACTTTCTAAATGACCCAAAATCAATTTATGACACCAAAAGTTATAGTTAGAAACCGGGCATTACATATATAAATACCAAATAATCTAAAGTTTGAAATCATCTAAATGCTTAAAAGTCCGAAGTTCAAAATCAGATAAAATCCAAATGTCATCAAAACCTTCAAAACCACAAAAGTCGACCATCTCAACTATCGAAATATATGCAGGTAAAATCTTAGAAATTTGAAATATGATGAAATAGAGAACCAAGCTAGGCCGAAATATTAGTATTTAGACTCATAGGTGGGCCGTCTACATATTGTTCATTGTAGGCGGGGTCATACGCCATTTTTTTTGCCACCCGTGGGAAATGGTGTAATCATCTAGTTTATCTGATATATATTAGAACATTAGAATATATTGTTCAATTTAATCCTTTATAATGGTTCTAAATGAAAATAACAAATGGTGGACTATATAACTAAAAGCTCAAAACTTTTCCTCTCCAATGGAAAAGTATAAAATTTTTCATCCAATAAAAAAGTAGAAATATCAAATTAAATAATAAAATAGAGTCCGTTCCGAAGCACATGTATGGACTATCACATGCAAGACCCAAATATTTAATTTCATGACATTTATTTCATAAATATTCGTGTATATAAACATGATACTTCAAATATGCCCTTATTTTATACAAATCGAATAAAATCCCTAAATGTTTAGTAAAGTTCAATCAAAATTTCAAAACTTTTGATGAAAACCACATGTATATAATAATATTCAAAGTAGAGAAGTTAAGGGCCACATGCATGTATATCAAAATAAGAAATGTAGATAAAATCAAAGGATTCACAAATAGACTAAAGAATAGACTTAGAATACTTGTATTGTGCTTCTGATCTAGCATATTAGACCAGATAAAGCTCTAATATCATCTTCCTTCTCTTCCTCTATCTTCCTCCTTTTCTCTTTCTCTCTCCCCTCTCATTTTTTCCTGCAAAAAATGCCCCAAACAGGGCATGTAAGCCTTTTATAACTTAATCGAAGTACGAGTGCCCAACAAGCATGCATCAAGAGCCGCTCACAATATTAAAGCGCACACAATCACCACATCAAGCACAACTCAGGTGCAAATATTTTGTCTAACCCGCCCATAAGCGTTGCATAGGTGCACATCAGGTATCATTCAATTTACCCAAAAACATGCTTAAGCATCACACAAGCACGCATCAAGCTCTACCAATCTATCAAGAATGTGCACAAGCACCATAGAGGTAAACCTAAAGAATGTGGCTCTTGCCTCGGACATGTACGAGTGCGAGCCAAGCGTCCTTTATGCGATGACCTCATTTCCCTAAAAATCAAATTTCTCTTCAATATACACGATGCAACTACTTCCAAATTAATCTAAAATTATTCTTATAACATTACAATTCAACAAATAAAAATTAGACATTGTAGGTATCCATAAAATGGCCACAGGATGGGCACTTAAGTGTTAGGACTGGGCAGGAGCATCTCGAGATGGCTACTTAAGCGGCCACATAGTATATTAAATATGCCCTTCAAATTTTTAGGGCATTTGAAATCATTTTGCGATACAAGAAGCGCTGCACAAAGAGACGAGAAAAAAAAGAGATAAGAAGAAGAGGTTTGGCATCTGGAAGTGATCCAACTCGGGTTTTCTTCCGTCGAGCTTAGGTATGTTGTCTAGTTTCTTTCTAGGACGTATATCCATTTAGTTGTGTTTTTTTTCCTCGGCATATTTATTTTTATGGGTTGCTAGGAGTGTTGGGAGTTGGATTTAACTATTATCTACACGCGTTGTTGTGGAATGACTTCGAAGAGGGTTATATTGTAGCCGGTTAATTTTATAGTAGATTTATTCAGAATTTGTTCCGTAATTTTTTCTTAGTTGAGAAGAATTTTTTACATTAAATATTGCCATACAACTTTGTATACTTTGGTTGTGTGATTTGTTCCATGTTTGGTAGCATTGATTGTGTGCGTGTTTTGTTTCCCGAGAATCTCAATAGAGTCAACTGAAAATGAAATTTTAGGCTTTATTATTGTTATTGTTGTCATTTTATAGACTTTAGTGGTATATCTTTCATATGAGAATAAAATACGTTTATTTTGCTTCAGAAATTTTCTATATAATTTCCAAGTGTTCATATTATTCTACCCCACCAAAGCATATTGCATTTGTTTTATACAAGTCTATATAAAGGGAAGAATTGGTAATCTAAATGCAAGATAGGGTTGTTAGCATGCATTTTCTTATTTTTTCTGGGTTTATAAAATACAGCTTTTAATTGCAGTTCAAACTTTGAAGATTATTTCTTCAAAATTGAATAATGGCAACTGGAATGTCAGCCAAACATCTTGCAGCAATGGTGGCCAAAGTCTTAACGAATCCTTTTACAGTACAATTTTTGGCAACATCACGTGTAATTGTTTATTTAACAGGGGCACTGTTTGCCACGTCACAAGCATGTAAGTTCTTGCTTTCTATCTTCCCTTTGTTTACCTTTTTCTTATTTGGTATGAAATTATTTGTGGGAGTTTTTTTTATTGCATGTATTACACAAGTGATTACATGATCTAAGACTAGTATAGATTAAATTACTACTTAGAAACAGAAACGTAAGGGAGTTAACAACTGTGTAGGGTGTTTGTCAATTGAGTCCCCCACTTTCTTTTGTTTATCTTTGCAAATTAGGCCCCCAACCTTTATTAAAAATTCAATCAAGTCCCTTGATCCTCTAGAAGTCATTTCCTAGTGCCCATGGACACATCCTTTGGGGTGGCATGTCTATTTTTGACAACATCTAAGATACTAAATATGTGTCGGGCAATATCCGAAGATGTTGGAATATTTTTGTTTTCCATGTTAATTCAGACCCACTTGGAGCACAGTAAGGTATACTTGGGTTAAGTTTTGGCTAAATTTCAAAATTTTAAAGAAAGAAAATGGGACATTTGACGAAAATTAAATAAGAACTAAGTCTTTTTTTGTAATTATAAAAATTCCAACATACAAGGTTGAGTTAAAGAAATGAGCACCACTAGTTTCCATTTACAATCAATCAAAGAGAGCAAAGAGGGCATCATAGAAATGGACTGATATTGAGGCCAGGTCCTGGGGATGATTGTTGACAGAGGTTTGGCATTTGCTTAGCTCTTCGTTTGTTCGTAATAAATTTATTCTTGTGTGTTCTAATAGATCGCTAGCATTGTTTTTCATTCCTACTATTTTTTGGTAAAATTTTCTACATGTACCATAACCTTGTGAATGTTATTGCTATTCTATTCATGCCATAACTCTGTTGTTGCCTTGTTGAATCATTCTTTGTATACTTTCTTTCATTTGCTTTTTTTTAAGGTCTCCCTCTTTGCTCCCTCTTTGGTTGGAAATGAGGCCTTAAACCCTATGGTATGTCTTGGATTCTCAATTGAATTATAGTCCAATGTTTAGTTGATTGATTACCTCCTTTCTTTCTTTTTTTTCCCCTCTTGTGGGAATAGTAGCAAATCTTGACTGCATCTTTTTTTTGGCTCTTCTTTTCTTTTCTCCTTTTCCCTTTTTCATGAAAACAATAACAATTTCATTTTTTTCGTTAATGTCTAAGTCTTTTTTTTTTTGGATTAATCACTTGTTCAGGAATTTTTGTTTATAAGTAAATAGTTTGGAAAAATTATAATTTGTTAGGTCATTTATTGATTGTTGTTTTGTGTAAAAAACTATTGTTTGATTAATTATATCCCATGCTTAGATAAGACTATGAATTTTAATTAATGTATTCCTTATATATTGTATCCTAGTTTTTAGAATGCTAATGTGTTTTCTTGTTGGTTTAACATCGTATACATGCCCGTGCCCGTATCCATGCTTGTTAGAGCGGCACACAAGAAAATTCCCAATCGAAATGTCAAGTTTGCACACCTTTTTCTTGGCCAATTGGAAACTTGTTTCATGAGTTAATGCTCATTTTGCTTAGAAATTTGTGTTACACTTCATGAAAGTTGAATCTATAATTGTTGAATTTCTTGGTTTTGAAACCAGTTCTAAAACCTTGTTTAATAATGAACATTTGTGCAAATAATGTTGCCCATCCATCAGAAGACAAATCCTTTTGGACTAAGAGATGTAATTGAACTCTTATGAAGGTTTTGGGACTCAATTCCAAAAAAAAAGCAGACTTAGGTAGTCAAGCGGGAAACACCCTAAAAATTGGGAACCAAAATAGTTATTCCATTTAATGTTATATTATTGTGAATTGTTCTTCAATAATATTTTCTGCAATATATTGCTTTGTTTGCAATATTTGATTCTGTAACTTGATTGTTTTGGCTATATTCATGGTGCATGTTTTACAACCTAGATCTAGACAAATCTTTCTTGGTGAGATTGGTAAAGCATGACTAATGTTTGGGGATTGATTGGGTTAATGATCCTGTTTAGGTGTGTTCTAGAAAATGGAATTCATTGTGATAATTGGAAGTGGTGTAGACAGATGGACGCTTGTTCCTTGATATTATGAGAATGAGTTTATGTCTCCACGTATATGATCATTCATTCACAGTCAAATGAGAAGAAATTTCTTGCAGAGCTACAAAGATTTAGAGTTGCTAAGTAAATAAAAATGTGAAAGTCATGCATGTACTGGTGCGGTTAATGGTTGACATATTTAACGGTGTTCCTAGTTCTTGTACATACATATTTAACAAGATTTTTAATGTGGTAAATGACCATGTCCATCTGCTGCTACATCATCCATATTTCTAATGCTCCACTTGTTTGTTGGAAAATAACTAAATGGGAAATATTTTCCATATTTTCCAATATTTGGCACGCAAGGAAAAATATTTTCCACATTTTTCGATATTTTGGCTTGTACAAGAAGATAAGTTAGCAGAAAATATTTTCCTAGTCAAAGAAAAATAATGCTTAAATTCCGGAAAATGACTTCGCGTTTTCAAAACCGGAAGTTATATTTTGGAGCTCATTCACTACTTAATGATAGCCACCAATACCAATTAATGAAAGTTTTAATTGAAGATACCATTGCAACCCATAATGTCCTGACCCACTATTGAGCACTGACCGGTGATGCCTCAGGCTGCCAATATCAATTGTTGGACGACACGCTGGCCATCATTGGTCACCAACGGCATGTGATGCCTCGAGCCTCCGCCATAAGTCAACGACCATCAACATCCCCGACCCTGTCACCAGCCATTGGGCCACCACGTTGTCATTCGACTGGCACACCTTGACCTAGGGCTCCCCCCATTGACACCCTGACAAACACTACATATCACCGGTCATTGGCATCCTCTTGTCACCAATCGCTAGCCAACTATGTCTCGAACTACCACGTTGATCGCTAGACAGCTCACCCCAATTGTGTCCTGCTAGTTGCCAACAATGTCGGTTGTTAGCCACCAACGATCCCAACCAAACTGTAGGTCACTATCCAGTTGCGTTCCTCACCCAACCGCTAAAACTAAATACAAACATATTAAATACTGATTGTTGGTAAATTTAATATTTTCTTGACCATAAAATATCACCACCATCTTGAAAATATTACCATAATTAATAACAGCAGATATTTAATGAAATTGATCGATTTGTGTGATACTCCATATTTTATTATGCATGCTAAATTTCTGAAAATATTTTGCTGAGAAAAATTTTTCCATAGGAAATGTGGAAATTATTTTCTGGAATGATTTTTTCATAAAAATTATTTTCCATTTGATGAAGATTTTTTGACAAACAAATGGAGCCTAAGTAGCATTCAATGTCTGTTTGGACAGATTGTTTAGTTTTGTGCCAGGGTGCTGCTGGTGACATTGCTTAACCAGTAACCATTGCTGAATCCTTTCCTCATCATATCAAAGCGTCTGAACACATTTATGAGTGGCACATTTATGTTTGTGTGGAATTATTAGTCCAAGGATCAAGGATAATAACTGCATCATGCAGAACTTAGTGTGGAAACTTGACTTTGAATTTTCCATGATAGATTAAAATAGCTATAATTTACAGCAACCATTACTCGACCACTATGTGTGGCTTCTTATGAATTCCAGTGTTCTCATTTGCTTATTTTGTGAACTCTCCTACTCTTGTAGAAAGTTAAAGGGTCTCAAACTTAATGGTGTTCTTCCAGCTGAATTTGGATATCTTCCTCACCTGCAAGTCATGTAAGCAAGGTCTTTTACCCTGATTTTTGCCAAATCAAGAATCATCTTTTACATTGACATTGAATGGACAAAAACTTGTCTCATTTGCCATATGCTTGATGCCTTGACATTGAGCTAGAGGACCAAATCAGTAGATTTAGATAACCACTGGGTGTAACACTAAGTCCTTAACTTATGTTTATTTTCTTATACAGTTATCTGAGTCAAAATTATATAAAATGGTTAATTCCCATTTCACTTTTGTTGAATACCATGTTGTTTTTCTATTTGTCTCACTAAAATTGTTCTAAAAATTTGGATGAACATGCATGTCTAACAAAAATACTTTACTATGCCTTACATGATAATTGAAGTGGCAGTAACTATAATATGGCCATATGGTAGATGCAAAAGGTGCACATTTAAAACGTGAATGTGCATCCATTCTGCATCTTGATCATTTCTATAATCTAAATATGTGGTTTCAGTTAAATGGTAAGACTTAACCAACAATTAGTTGAGTATGATGCCCCCAACCTTTTCTAAAGAACAAGTCATCAACCAATATCATTTTTATTATTCGAGTTGATAAATTTAGGCCTTGAAGACCCCTCAATGTTGTAATACAGAGAAAATATTAGCCCAGTATTTTGGACAAATAATATTCTAACTTTTTAGATTTTTAAAATTTTTAACTATGTTTCCTCATTAGACTTCTAACTCTAAACATATAAGGTATTTTAATCTTAACGTGATTGCTTTGTTGGTGAAGCTAGTAATTTTCTTCTTTTAGAGATTGTAATGGTTAGTAGAGATTGACATGATCATTGAGCATTGTTGGTACAATAACAAAGAAAACTTAAAAAAATCTAGAGGTTTTAGGTGGAAAGATAATACTAGGACTCCTTAATAGCTATTTAAAGGAATTTAAGTCAGTTTGTTCGAAGGGAAAGATATACACCTTTGCCATATGTTTTCTGCATTAGCAGTCCAGTTTTAAATGTGATCACATAGAGGGCCTGAGAAGTGTACGTCACCAGATTGAGCTTTTCAAATGTCTAGGTTTGTCTTGCAAAGGATACTTTATTTTGGATTCTCAAAAATTACTGTAATATTTTTGAATCAGTGTGCAGAAGAGGAAGGGGAAATGGAAGAAGCAAAAACAAAAACAGAGAAAAAAGAGAAGAAAGAAGAAATTCAATATCTTAATATCAACTTAATTCATCAATGTTTTCTAATAATGAGATTAGAGTTTCTATATAGAAGTATCCTATTCCTAAATTAATTAAAATATATATATATAAATTTGTTGGGTCCAACCCTAAATTGGGCTAGGATTGATCGAGCCCACTTGGAGGAGGAAGCACATTAGTAGAAGGGCCCTGTCCATGAATGTCAGGGTGGACATGCAAGGGGACAAGGCATGCTATGCCCCAACCCATGTGGCTAGCTAGCTATGCCTGCGCCCCTGCCGCAGCTGTCACAGCTTGCCAGCTAATGGGAAACGAGGTCAACGGTGGCCAACCATATCGTTTGATGTTCCAGTAACTCCACCAACCAATCCCAGCGAGGTCCAACAAGCTCAGGTCAATAGAGCCCAGTGGCTATCCCCGTGCCACCGCAAAATGACAGCTGACATCGCTGCTTGTCACCAGAGGCCAGCAGCCGACGAGTCTTGGCCAGCCACGTGTAGGAAGCTCTAGCACCTATGGTTCTCCTCCAAGGAACTTACAAAGGCCTCTCCTTCTAGCAAGAAGAGGGACCCCCCC
>JAOVVI020005588.1:0-16347 GCA_028571085.2 Nepenthes alata
CTAATCTGAGCATTGCCCTTAAGAGTTAGAAGGAAGTATAAACACATAGTTGCGTCATTTAGGCCATGGAAGTCTAGCAGAGTACGGAAGTGATCCAGATGGTCCATCGGATCAGAACTACTGTCAAATGGTTCCAGAGTCGGCATCTTAAACTTGCGAGGGAGTTGCTGCATCCGAATCTCCCTTGAGAATGGTGACCTCTTCAAATCGGTTGAGTGTCTATCGGTGCTTCATCTGAACAACTACTACTCAATCTTTCTTATTATCGGTCCTCAACTCTAAGTGGTTCAGAGAGATGTGCTGCATCAAGTGGCTATGGGCTAGTGCTGCATCAGGCGGCTATGGGCTGGTGCAGCATGAAGCCTCTTTTTGGGTTGAGGGCCTCCGGTCATCATGGGAGTAGCATGAATTCCGCCATTTTAGACTTTCACCCCACATTTTGTGACTCAATTGGCCCTCCAGCACTTCTGGACCATGTCGCTAGTGGCTTCCCGGGCTTTTAGGTCATCAAGCCGCTAGATCATCTCTTTGGTGAGTTGTCTCTTCCTTAGGTTTCTCCATTTGAATGCTGAAGTTTGGGAGTTGGAGGAAGGAGCCCCCAGTGTTGGTACCTCCAAACGGATATATATATGGTTTGGAGCAGTTTTGATAGCGCGTCCACTTGGGTAGCCAACACTTCCACATTTCTTGTTAGATGATCGTTCCCATAACTACCTATGGTTGGGCTATTGCCATGGGAGACGACGTCTCTAGCAGGTGTGCTCGCTTGAGTCCTGGTATTCACCATACTTGCTTTATTTAGTTATGTGGTTAAGCTTTTCATTTCTTCCCACAAACGGCGGCAATAATGCATCTCTTAATCTAGGTTAATGAACAAATTAAAAAGCCACTTTAATCAGGAGTCTGACTGGTACGGGTCTAGTCTTCGTTACTCTAAATCTGAGTTCTATACATTACAACAGACGATCAAGAGGTCAGATAAATATGGGACTCGTTCTTAAATATATCATCTGACGTTCAAATCAGTAATCTTTCCAATTGGTAGAGAAAGATAGGAGGATGAAGATGAATGCGTGGATGTAAGAGTTTTTGGGGATTGAGTGTATCGTAATGTCCTGATTCTCAAATATAGTAATTAAGATCATATAATTAAGATTTGGCTTAATTAATGAGATATTAAGGCCAAGAAATTATCTACCAAAGAATCTGTAGTTAACCGGCAGAATTAATAATTGACCGGATATAGGATCATGTTGATTGGTTAGGAATTGATAACCAATTGAAGGTAAAAGAGACCAGTCAACATGTTGTCCGGCTAATTGTGCCAAATTGTCTGGTATGCATTTAAGGTAAAATTGACCGGTATACATGTGAGTTAAATGATCGGTTTGGATTTTACACAAAATGATCCAGTCAACGGAAGGTTGACCGACTAAGGGAGGCAAAGGCGTATTCTAACCAACTAAGATTGGAGAATAGATTTTCTCCGGACAGGAATTGAGTGAATATCTGGAGACCATTTTCGGAGGAGAATGAGTGAAAATCCGGATACAATTTTCAGAGAGGATTGAAAGGAAATCCGAACACGAAAATACCGGAGTGGATAGAATGATAAAGTAAGATAAACAAAGTAGAAATGACCGGAGTAGGATAGAATACCAGAGTAGATTATTGAACAAGTAAGATAGTCGATCGAAACAGATAGATGACTAAATGGAATAATTGCCGGTTAAGAAAGTTGACTAGAATAGATTGAGAAGCAAGAAAAATGTTAACCGGATTGGATGAGTTGACTAAAATTGTCTTAAGATCAAAGTGGCCAAGCCTGAGTAGAAAAAATCTAAAACTTTCTAGAAAAAAAAATTAAACAAAATGTCTGAAATGTTGAAGCTTTTAGATACAAAAATTGGGAAAAATATCTGAAGTAGATGACCTACTTCCACCGACTTCCACCTAACCCAGCGTCTATAAATACTGAATCTAGGGGTTTGGGAGCGGGGGGGAGAAGCAAAAGGAAAAAGGGATACGAAGGAGGCAAAGGAAACCCAGAAGAAGAATTAAAGAAAGAAAACTCAACTGCAGAATAAAGAAGGAAATTGAAGAAAAGGCTAAGGCAAGTGTACCCTACGATTTTACGCATTAGTATTTTCATGTTCTACTGGATAAGTTTCTATGAGAATTATGTTATGTTAATGGCTTTCTGTACGTTTGAGTTTGACTAGCAACGCTTATTCATTTGTATCAATGATGACATTCATGAACGTAAGCATGCTCTGTTAAGAACTTCGGATATTTGCATGTTTAAAGAAGTCCGGCATTTGCATGTCTAAACAAGTCTGGTATTTGCATATTTTAAGAAGTCCAGTTATTTGTTTGCATGAAGTCTAGTTGTATGCATCATTGAAGAATTTCGGTTACATGCATCATAAAAAGAACTGTAGCCCTTTGCATGTTTGAGAACTTCGGACCTTTGTGCATGATGATACTCTTTCGACTTCAAATTTTTGAAAGATCATGATTTACGAAAATGGAGTTTGACGGCCAAGAGCTACAGGCCTTAAATGTTGCCGTTTTGTTGGTCGAGACTACGGACCTTAAATGTAGCGTTTAATGAGATATGTTATGAGATATGACGGCTGAGAGTTACAGGCCTAAAATGTAGCTATTATTTGAGATTTGTTGGTCAAGAGCTACAAACATTAAATGTAGCCATTTTGGTTGGTCAAGACTACGGACCTTAAATGTAGCGTTTGATGAGATATGATATGAGATATGATGGCCGAGAGCTATAGGCCTAAAATGTAGCCGTTATTTGAGATTTCTTGTTTAAGAATTATAGACCTTAAATATAGCCGTGTTAATTAGTTAATAGTTACGGACCTTAAATGTAGCCAGTTTTCAGCATTTGGTCTTGAATCGGCAGATGCTTTGGAATCCATTCGCATAAGAATGATTTCGGCTCATGTTTTTAGGATCTCATGCAAATGACTTTGGTTCATGTATTAAGTTTTCATGAAAAAGACCTTGGCCCATGCTTTATGTTTTGTATGCATTATGTTCTTATTCTAATTTCTGTTTGAAGTTTATATATTTATGCATATGAGTACCTTGTTGGGCATCTGCTTACTCTTTTGTTATTTTCTTACTTTCAGATGAACAAGTAAATATGCTGGACGAGAAAGTTTAGAACAAAGCTGGACAGACTAGAATAAAGAAAATGGTTGATCCAGACTTATGAAGCAGTAAAGACCGATCTCGACGTAATTTTCCTCTAGTTATTTTGGAAAATTTTGCAAAACGATTCCGCTGTGAAATTTAATGGATATTAGTATGCTTCCATATGATTTTATTGTTAGAGTAATTTTGGTTCCTAGTGGCATCTCATGTGTCTTGGCCGATTGACTTAGATCCATGGCCGGTCAGGAGATGATCAACCAAGATGAGGCCAGACAAGTTGAGGCCGTCCGACCAATTGCGATCTTGTGCGTATAAAAAGGAAAGAAAATTTTTTTTATGTTACAAATTTATTTGCTTTTATCTCGAAAACGTTAAGTACGATAATCTGACGGAAGCCATATATGGTGGAATATGGCTGTTCCGTCACATGTATAGTAGAGGATTAAGCTCCGTTTGGTGCACTCGAATGAATAAGCGGCTTTTAGACGATGCATTCACAAAGGGAGTGGTTTAGAGAGAGAGGTGCACTCGTTGTGAGAGTGGATTAGAGAGAGAGGTGCCCTCGTTGTAAGAGTGGCTTTTTGCTTCTCTGAGCGTTTCCTTCTGATTGAGGAGATCTCTTTTCCTGTGGAGAAAATGGGATATTTATAGAGTGGGGTGCTCGTGCAACTATCACTTGTCATTCTCGTCTCGGCGATCATGAGGGCAACCGAGATGGGAGTAGTAAATCTGTGCTCTCCATCTTGCGGAGGGTATTGCAGGAAGCAGTTGAAAATTCTGATGCAAAGAAAGGAGTGAAGCAACAATTCCAGAGTAAGAATTCGGAAGAACTGCAATAGAGTCTGTTTTTCTCTAACCAATTTTCCTTTTCTTCTTAAATTTTTAGGGGGCTATACAGGTTGTTGAATGAGCATGTTCAGGAGTGCAGTTTTGTTAGATAGCTGAAGAAATTTGTTATAGATTTTATTGATGCTCCATATACTGAGAGGCTCCGTGTAAATAAATCAGAGAGAGAAAATCCCAGAAATGAGAATTAGCTATTGATCTCTGTTCTTCTCCTTCTTTCTTCTTTTCTCTTCTCATTTGATCTGCTTCCATCACTGCTGGTTACCTGGTTTGCATACCAGATTTATTACACTATTTCCTACACAATGGAGTACAATTCCACAATGATTTCTGTTTGAATTATAGTATAAACAACGAGTTCAACCATTTATGGAAAGTCAATCCCAATAGCTAGACTTGATGTAATTACCATAGTATTATGCTTGAATATGATAGTAATGCTTATTGTCTTGTAAATGGCCTGGACTTAGAAGAAGGTGCCATACTAATACGACATGAATGATATTAGCAAGAGAAAATATATAGATAAAAAAAATGGGAGATTCCAACAAATAATCTTATTTATCAGAAAGAATCTTATTTGATTAGTATATTACAAAATGGCGATCTAAGAACATTACAATTATACGTGATACTAGTTACACATTACACAATCTATTGTGTTTATGTTACTTACGACTACCTCTCATCTAAAATAACGGGAGATAGGAAAAAAGAAGGAAAAAAACTCAAAACTAGTCATATAATTTATCGTGTTTATGTTCAGACGGCCCCCTCTCTAAACTCTCAGCAGGTGACTTTTGTAAAAGCTCTGCAAAGCGTCACATCAAGGGAAAAGACTTTAAGATATGTTAAAGTAGTCGGAGACGGTGAAAGCAGAGGAGCAGGTGATCGGAAGGAAAGCTTCAGTGTTAGTTAGGAAATGTGGGAAGCACTACAAGCTTGTGATCTGGCCATTCCTTTTGTCGTGTGCCCATCTGATCAATTCTCTGGATGGGCTTGCTTGGAAGAAAGACTTTTTGATGGGCTTACCTCTAAAGCCCACATAGGCTAAAACGTGATTGGGCAATCCAACGGTCTGTCAGTTCAGTCTTATTTGATGTGTTGACGACGTCGTTCCTGTACCCGACTGCGGAACCGTGCGACTATCTCATTGCAGACTCGGACGGGATCTGAGACTGAGATCGAGGGAGGGCAGATGGAGGAGGAAGAACACGAGGTGTACGGGGGAGATATCCCAGTCGAGGGAGATCTGGAAGGTGACATGGGAGATCACACCGCTGACGTCGATATGTCCACTGCCGACGATGACGCCGTCAAGGTTATCTCTTTTCTCCCTGACCGCTTTTCGTGCTTCTTTCTCTATCATTTGACCTTAACCTAATCGGGTCGATTAGAGTTAATCGTTTCGCGGTATTCCTAAACCATAAACTGAGTTGGTCTCGCTTGTCTTTTGTCTAAAGGAGCTGGATCAGATGAAGAAAAGGCTGAAGGAGATGGAGGATGAAGCAGCTGCTCTCCGCGAAATGCAAGCCAAAGTTGAAAAGGAAATGGGTGCTGTTCAACGTTTGCCTTTTTAATTTTTATTGTTAACGGTTTCCATTTCGAGGTTATCGGAAATCAGATTATTTTAGTATTTCAATTGAACCTTTTCATGGAATAAATGATTTCGACTATACCATTTATGTTTTGGATGTCTGAAATTTGCGTTAATCGCTTGTTGACTCGGTCAAATCGATGAATTGAGTGCGACACGGATTTCCAGGATTGAAGATTTTGGCTTTCTCACTGTGAATTGGGTGTTCATAACTGGAAGTGTGATGTGGGGTGGATTTTTTCTTTTGGTTTCGCTGATGGATTATTATCGGCCCCTAGATGAGGAAGGTTTCGTCCACTTCATGAAGTGTCGTATGCAACAAATTAAAACATTCTTCAGTTTTAGGATAGGAATTGGTAGGACAGTAATTAAAAGGAAGCCCTTTCGTATAAGAAAGTAAGTGGTTGGGATGGAAAGGAAGCATCTCTGTTCTCCATGTACAAATCTTTGGTCTCTATGACCGAAGGAAGCTTCATATCTTACCTAGTAGAGGAATTGAACAATTTCTATCCTGTAAATAATATTTATGAACTCGGTATTGTTGGGATAGGTCAATCCCTTATAAATCCCATGCCTGTTTTCTCATGCACATTATATGTACACATTCTTTGATTCATTGGCGGATGCATGGAGTTCATGGGAGGATTGCCCGAATAAAGGAGCTTTTTAGCAAGCTATTGAGGTGATATTTGACTCTCGCACGTCGGCCACATGTGCGTATTTGAGCCTGTAAAAACATGCCTAATGGGCATTCATTTGCGGATTCCAATGGTTGCCAGGAGATGTTAAGGCCTAATGTGTGCATGGCTGGTACTCGTAAACGAACAGATGCTGGTCGCACCCAATGGGCATATGCCAAGCTGTCATGTGTACCTATAATATAATTGCATCATGCAATTTTTAGGGTATCTACTATGGAATTTTAGAACACATTTCAGCCACCAACATGAGAGAGAGAGAGAGTGTGTGTGTGTGTGTTTTCACTAACCATTTAGACCTTAAATCTTGTTCTAACTTTTACCATCATTGGGTACATTCTTTTATTTGTTATTTTGAATATTTTTACCGTGGTTTCTCTTCTAGTTTTCACCTTTTGTTGTATTTATCTCGATTTACCAACATGTAGTGGTTTATGGAACTATTGTCACATTCATAGTAGATTTTATGTGGACTCAAGGTCTTGTAGTTTTATCCTTTTATTTATAAAAGCTTTCCGCATAAAATTTATGCGCCTTGATTTTGCATATTATTATTATTATTATTGTGTGGATTTTTATATCGTCTCTTCATGAATTCAATCAACTAGCTCGGTATTTTGATCTGATTGTAGATTTGTTCTCGGCTTAGCTGAGGAAGCTTGGCTTGTTCTGCATCCAACAATGAGTAATTGAACACCCTACTTCACGAAAATATTTTAAGGTTGATAATATCAAGTTATTAACATATTAAGACATCAATGAGTAATTGAACTCCCTACTTCAAGAAGATATTTGAAGGTTGTTAATATCAACTACATGAATTAAAAATATTGAGAGTTTACTTTCCTCAATGAATATATGCTTGGAATTAAGTCCTCTATTTAGCAGTAGGCTCACCTTTCTAGCTAATTTGTACATTAGTATATGAAGCCCAAAGTACAGTGTAGGTATGTTGGACTCAAAAACATTAGCCTCAATAGCAGTTGGATCATAGATACAAATCTCGATATCAATCGTAGCTATATCAATTTCAGATATATTCGATAATATGTATCAGTATCGGATATATCGGAAGTAAAATTTATTTTTGTTATAAATTATAAGCTGACAAGTAAATATTGGCCAATACATTGCTAATAAGACATTGCAATTTTACCACCGTATCAAAAAATATCAATATAGTCTGCCGATAGCAACTTATATCGGACGATATTTCATTCCATACATTCAACATACAGGATTTGCAAGATGTGCGTAAGGCCTAATAACTGTGGATAAAGATATGAAGACTATGACAAAGAGGCTTTCTCACAAGCAAGAAAAGTAGGAGCCTACACCCTCCCCCCAAAATGCATCTATATAAATATTGATTATCTAGAATGAAACTTGTTGATGATTATCATGTGTAAAAGAAACTTATCAGTATTGATTACTCACAAAATATTAGAGGAATTTCAAAGGAAGGGAAGAAACAAGTAAAAAGCTCATTTCCTTTATGATAAGCCAAACCAAAGGAAAGGAAAGCTACTCTTTTCCATTATTTTCTCATATATCCCAGTCTTTCTCTGCTTGTAAAGAATCTAAACCCAATTAAAAATGATAGGAAGTGACAATACAGGAATCGAAAGGAAGCCCCTCGATGTGTTTCGTTTAGATGGATGTAAAAATAAGTAATTAGAATGAAGAGGAAATATTCCTATTGGGTTCATATTTTTCTGCCCCCCCAATTGATTGGAATAGGAATTTGGAAGGAAAGGAAGAAACAACAAGAAAGTTCCTCTCCTTTGTTTCCCCTTTTGATAAACCAAACAAAGGATAGGAATTTTTTTTTTCTTTTTTTCTCAACCATTCCTTTCTATTCCGTTCCTCTCTCTTTTTAAACTATATTGAGTTGGTACAGTTGTCTTTCTTTATCAAACATTAGTCAGTACAGTTTGTATTGAATGCCAATTGAAATCTTAAAATAGTTCAATTTTAGGCAATTCTGAAGTAAGAAAAATCATATCTCTATAGTATTATGCATCTGATTGAAGTTCACAGAAATGAAAAAAAATCGGATAAAGTTTTCAATGCAAGCAACCTTTTCTTCAATTCTTCCTTTCCCTCTGAAATTTCTTAAAAGGTGGATCTACACTGCAACTTGGCCTCTTTTGGAAGTCATGTGAATGGGGAAAAATGAGGAAAACTTGTTGAAGTTCGGGAAAATTTTCCCTTGTACCCTTTCCTTTGATTTTCCAAAAAGTTCATGTGGCTTGACAAGAGTGCTCAGTGTTGGCCTCTTCTTGAGGCAGTTCTACAAAGAAAGCATCAGAAACACAACTGAAGGAAAGTTTGTGCACAATAGGAGGTACTATGAAATCTAAACGAGATTCAGTTCAAGTTTTTCATATTTTCCCACTCTTCGAATCCCAATTTGAAGTATAATTTAGATTGCTTCCGACAAAGACAACCCTACAAACCACAGATCACCTTGGCCTATGAGAATGTTATAATATCCACCATTGTATGACCACAATGGCAATTGAATTCCATAGTCTTAATACAGCTTTTACTCTAATTAGTAGCCAATGGAAAAATATTGATGTGATGCAATGTATCTTATTTTCATCCTAGATTTGAATTTTCATTGTAAATGCAAGCATGTATTTTAATACTTATATGAATGTATAATTGCAATTTCTCTCTCTAGTTGTGCTCTTTTCTGAAGCTCCATCTAATTCCTGCTATAGTTTATTTCGCTTTAATGTCTAATCCTGTTATCAATCTTCTATTTATATTATTCATGGTCTTATCCAAATAGAACTTTTATAACCACCTCTGTTTCTAATCACTTAATTGCCTCTGGAAAGTGCACTTACTTTGCGATGTGAAATTAACATGTTTGGCCTTATCCTTTTTAATTGTTAATCTATTTTTTTTCCATTATGCTTTCAAATGTGTAGATCCTGCTAGTGCTTCTGCTAATATGGCCAATAGGGAGGAGGTGGATTCACGCTCTGTGTTTGTTGGCAATGTGAGTACGAACATCTTTCTGTTGACGTTTATATGGAGGGTTATGACAGAATAGTAGAAAGATATGAATCGAAATTTATTTGTTATTTGGAATTTTTTCCATTTTTTCTCTCTATTCTATCTATTTATTTATTTATTTATTAGCGATTTTTATGGATAAGATTGTAATCTCTGCCTATGGGTGATGTTCTTGCAGTGTGTCCTTTAAAATTTTGGTTCTATGTTTTTTACCTTCTTCTCAATTAGTGAGGAAAGGTGAGACTTGGCCCAGAAACCAGTAAGAGTCATCAATAAATGTACCAAACCCATTGTGATTACATGTTGAAATTTAGCAAATTTTGTGAATTGCTGGAGATATGATGAATTGTCTTTTCTATCATTAGGTCTATCAATTTAGGATTGCTCCATTTATAACATTGTTGTCAATCTCATCAAAATTGTGAGCACTTCTCTCATAAATTTTAGTTATCGTATAAGTTCTCCCTGATCATGTACCGAGCCTGTGTTTTCATCTTCTACAATTTAGAATTTTGTTTAAATTTACAACATGCACTTGGAACAAATAAAAATACTTAGTATTTGAATATCATTCATCAGGCCATATACCTGGTGACTTAATTGTAGCTGAGTTATATAATTCCTGAAGTTTTTGATCTTGGGTTGCACTGTGCTATATGTGGTTTGGCTAAATGATGCACCATTACCTATGTCAATTTCTTAACCGACGTCTACACTCTATGTTGTGTCTTGTTCAGAGTTCTCAAGTGTGTAGTATTCATTTATTAACTGGAGTTTTATTTGACGTTGAGTGGAGTCTTTTTATTTGTAAATGTGCGTGTGTTCTTAATGGATGTGCATACTTCCAAAAAGTCATGGTTTGACTTAATGTCTTACTATGGTCGCAGGGTCCTTCTTCCTGCTCAAGATCCCTATGTTTTAGTGGACTGTTTTCATGATTTGACGGCAGTGGAATTTAGTTTAAATAATTCCACAGTTTTTTTTTAGGGAGGATGGAAGATTTTCGTGTTTGTGTTTTATTAAAAGGAAAAAGAAAGAAAAAGAGTCAAAGGAAAGGAAAAGAAATCGAAAAGAATAAATTGATGAAAAGGAAAAAAAAATTGAAAAGGCAAAAAAAGATATCAGAAGTCGCCAAGAAAAGTAAGTGAAGAATAATATGCTCAGGGAAAAGAAGAGAAGGGGATTGGAAAAGGAAGGAGAGTGATTGGAAGGAGGCAGTTATGAGTTCCCCTTTTTATTCTTCATTGTGGAGGGATAACTGATGCAAGCGGAGATGATCCATCTTATGCTTAAAGTATATCTACATGGTGGTTTAAAGAATCTGACTTGAGATTCTTCTGCTTCAAGATGTTCAGTCATCACGGTGTTGTGTTTTCGAAGCAAGGTAAGCCCCACTTCATCTTGGAGTGTAGTTGCGGTTGGCAGTGACTTGAGTTACCTGACATTAACCATGTAGCATTATGTTGAAGAGTGCTTAAAAAATTGTTTATATAGGCATGTGTTTTCTTTCCCTTTTGCTTTTTTCCGGTATGCAAATCTGTATTTCCTGAAAAATGTATTAATCTAAAGGAAAATATGAAAAAGCGGGAGAAAATTAGTTGGTGGGTTGTTTATTAAGTTCGTCCTCTCTAGCAAGCGATACTTGGCTATCTGGACCTTTGGATTGGTTAAATTTCATTCTTTAGTAATGTCATGGACTAGAAGAAAGATAGGTTAGTTGAAGGGGGATGACTTGCTGGAATATGCCTCTGTTGCTTAAAAGAAAAAGAGGAAAAATCAGAGGATGGATTTCTGGATGTATTATGTACAATATAAATAACTGAGGTGATTTTATACCTAGGGAAAGTTGATAAAATGTCTCACATATCTCTCTGAGTGATTTGATAAAATATATTATGAATTAGAAGTGTAAGATAATCATGAAATTACTAATTTATAGTGGATCTGGTTCAATTGACCAATTTTTATATGATATAACACCATGATCTCCTCTTGACCATGATGTCCTATAATGCAGCAGTTGTATGGAAGTTGCAGGTATATATAAATGTCTCTTCATTGATGTGGGAAATAAATCTGAATGTGGAAAGTTGATATAAGATGTTGATTACTTTGTTTATTGCTGCTAGATTGTTAGCCTCTTGGCACTCTGTATCTCCATCAAGCGTGATTGTTCAGTACTCAATTTGCCCTGCAGATTTCTATGTTCTCTTTCTATAATTGCTGGCAATCCCATGACTTCCGTATCTTCTTATTTGTTTAACATAATTTTTCCCATGAGGTGGTTGCTATTTCCTTCACTTATTTCTTGTGGTCAACAGTCTCCAATTTGTTTATCCTCACCTCATTAACCATTTTGTTGGAGGAAACCTCCTTAAATATATGGATTTGCTTTTCAAACTAAATGTGCTCATAGTCCTTGTGTTTTTATCTCCAATCTTGGTTTCTTTTGAGACATGAAACAGCTTGTGTTTGGGATGCGGTGGTTTGTGCATCTAAGAATTTCAGTTGTGTAGCATTTGTCTGCCATGTTTTTCGACAATCACCCTTCCCATTTCCCATTCTTGGAGTTTATCAAGACTTCTTACATATGCCTGTTATACTCTGGCTGACTTGATTTTGGCTGCGGAATATTTGTTGTGTCATGTCTTGCAGGTTGACTATGCTTGCACCCCTGAGGAAGTTCAGCAACACTTCCAATCCTGCGGCACGGTGAATAGAGTGACTATTCTGACAGATAAGTTTGGCCAGCCTAAGGGCTTCGCTTATGTCGAATTTCTTGAAGTGGAGGCTGTTCAAGAGGCTCTTCTCCTGAATGAATCTGAGTTGCATGGCCGTCAATTGAAGGTAAATCTTGTACTTTATGGACCACGGTAAGTGAGAGCCGTTCTCTCTTTCCTTATGTTTTTTACTTGTACTATACTTTTAATGGCTTCCCTCCTTTTCTCTCAGCTGGGGGAGTAGTTATGGTTGTGGTCACCCTTTTATCTGCTCTTTCTTCTCTTCTTCTTAAGTCTGTCTTTGGTGAACATGTAACGTGCACAAAGCCATGTGTGGAAGAGGTATCATTACCGCAGCCCCCGTTTTAGTTAACAATTTTTTCTTCATGATCATGTTTTGATGATCATTGGCATTGCCTGGTCTGCTGCATCTCAGTATTTATTAGGCATTTATTTTTCGTGGCTATCACATTTTATCATCAAAGATTATTATTTTTTTTTTTTTTTGTGATGCTGGTGCTGCCCCACATTGGTCTGTGTTTGGCTTCTGTGCAGTAAATATGGAGTCAGGGCCGATTTAAGGAGCTCTCGGTGTTTTTATTCATCGGGAGCTGATGAATTAGTGCTCATATGTTGGCTACTTCATTTGCGTCTCTCCTACTTAACATGCAGGTCCTCCCCAAAAGGACCAACGTACCTGGAATGAAGCAGTATCGGGCAAGGCGTTTTAATCCATACATGGGATACCGATTCCAGAGACCTTACATGCCACCGTTCTTCTATCCTCCTTATGGATATGGGTATGTTAAAATCATTTTGGATAGTGATGCCCTAGTTTCGGCTTGAGTTTGGCAGCTATTTTCTACCTCTTTTTCACCCTAATCTGCTGCAGGAAAGTTCCTAGGTTCAGAAGGCCAACCCGTTACATGCCCTATTACTAGAGGATGAAAATTCAACGAGGAAATGAAGTAGTGTCGTGGATATCGGTGGAGTAGACATCACTCTTATCTCTTGATTGAAAGTTATTGCAGTCAATGGTGCTACTTTGGATCATTATTTGCACAACATTAGGCAGTCTAGCTCGATGCCAAACACTGTTTATTCTGGTGCCCTGCTCGTGTTTATGCAGGATTAACTTGGTCGGTCTTTGCTTCTATAAATATTGTTTCTTTCCTGACATGGGTTCTTCTGCCCATTGTCATGCACTATTAAAACTGAAATGTTTTGGGGGCAATCATCTGTCTATTTGCTAGTGTTGGTCCGGTACGTTGATTTTCTTCCATATAATGAGGATATTCTTTCAATGTCATCTTCGCTCTTCTCAATCCACTTCCTCGATTGAGTGATTCATCCAAAATCTGATCCTCAATAGTAGATACTTTCGATTCCAAAATCCAAATTTAAATTTTAACACAACACAAATTCTCGTCGATTGATGACGATTCCAATCCAAGCACATTCAAATGATCATTCACATATTTATCATACAAATCACATGAGACATATCAAGTCCAAACATCAAATTCAGAGATAAGGTAAATATGCAGACCGTCTCTCCGACCTATCGAACACTTTGAAAATATTCCAATGAATCTTATCTTCAAATTATCCGACGACCTCCAAATCAAAATTCTTCTCTTCAATGTGCTTCCATAAACATCTGACTATCCACATCGAACTTCAAGTCGGACTGCAATTCTAATCTCCTACTTGAAGCGTCAAATCATATATTGTGACAAATAGTCAAAAGTCTACACACTTTCGCTGCGCTACTCTGATTGATTATCTACCTCCAAACAAAATCAGAAGTTTCAGAATCAAAATATTTTACAATCTTCTCATCTCGACAACATGCCAACAGCGGATCTCGGAAATGACATCCTGATCGGCAAGAAAAGAGTTGACCCATCAACTCATCCATCATCGTCCAAATTGCTACCAATTTTCTAGTCATCTGAGGCAGACCTGAAACACAAATCTCGATGCTTTTTCTTTTGCTCGACTTCATCTTTAGGCACTGATATACCTTACCACACAGGCCACAACTTCGCGTTTTATATTTTGTCTACAAACCTCGGCACATAATCTACTTGCCATCAAAATCTCTCTCCACTCTGCAAGGTGGAAAAAAATCTTCGACGTTCCCATTGAACTTAGACAAATCCAAACTCAATATAGCTGCTAACAATTTCATTTGCTTCCGAACTTTCATCCAAACAGCAATACTCAAACGAGAGAATTCTTGCAGCCATGCCTCCTCTAGAACGTGTAATGGAGAAAACACTTGTGCAGAATGTTTGTGATTGCCTGCTCGATCGCTTCTAACTTACAAACGGCTTGTCCAAAAAGAAAATCATCAATGATCTTCATAAGAACTTCTCCCATAAATAGAAGCTTAGTTCGAAATTCAAACCTGACAATAAAGAGAGATAATCCATCCGACCCAATCCTCATGTTGGCATTCTTGCCACGGCACCTTCATGAAAAATCCTCCAGATTGCGCCGCATCCCCAAACCTTTTCTTGGATAAAGCGCCCGACCATACAAAATCCAAACATATCTAAATATTTCTCAGAAGTATCACTGAGCGGTACCAATCCTTTTGATCCATCAGGAGTCGATAAAACTGACACTAATGACAATCTATTCTTCAATTACCGAAAACTTTTCTCACCAGCATCACTTATTTGAATACTAACCACTTCTATTCCAATGGTGCCACGACACTAAAATCCTTGAGAAACTTTTAACAAATGTCCCATCATAATTAACTAAATCCAAGAAACTCCACACTCCCGCAACCTCAAACGGTCTTTTCAAATTCGCCACTATTTCTATATTCTTCGAATCTTCAAATGTCACATTCTCAAAATCTACAGCAGACTTTCCAATCGGATATCATATTTCTCAATATTCTTCAAATAATTTAGAGAATCATTGACACTGCCATTATAACTAATCCAAACACGATCATAAGTTTAAATAAACTAAATCCATAAAAGATATTAAAATATTAGACAGCCCAAAAGCACAATCGAAATTGTAATGGCCACACATTGACCTGAAATCTATCTTATACACATCCTCTAACTAAATCCTCAATTAAGGATACCTCAAACATAATTCGATCTTAGAGAAAACAAAATTTTCTTCAAATGGATTCAACAATTCATCGATCTTTGAGAGCTGATACATCTCTAGTTTCCAAATGATCCAAAATAAATCCATCGATCCAAATTTATTAACCTGCTAATGCTGAAGCACTCTACGCCAATACAGTTAGCCGAACAAACCTTTCTCAAACAAATTCTACAATTGCTGTATCAATTTCTTCAGCTTAGATGGAATTACCCCATACAGAGCCTTCGAATAGACACAGATCCAAACACAACACCCAGAACAAACTTAATCTTCTAATCTAGGAACAATCCAGTCGAATTCTCTCAAAGAACATCTTCAAGTTCACAGATCATCAAAATATCTTCAATGATCACGGAATGACTCCCAAATGTGACCATATATACCAGATGAACTCAACATAAATCTCTCAATAGATAACTTACTTACAATGCCACAAAATAACCTTTAAGCCTTCATACTAATATTTTTTTTAACTCAGCAGACCCATATCCTAAATGTAGAATGGGACGGACTTGCCAAAATAGTCTTCCATAACTGAGGATCTAGCTCTTACTTCACAGGCTGTATACGCAAAATGCCCTGCCAAAATAGTATGACTTCTATCTGGACGTCTAGAATCCGAATGCTTGGAATTTAAACGATCCCTTGACAAATAGCATATTAGGCAGCAATTTGAAGCAGACTCTATTTTGGACGAAGCAACCTCGTCTCGCGTACTTTTTCCCGCTAAACTTGCAGGCTGATCTTGCAAACTTAAACTTTAGGGAAGAAAACTTTACTTCACCTGAGTTTCTTTTAGCTTGTCCTCTGAATGATAAATAAATCAATCCTTCAAGTCTTGACTCCAATGCTCTGATTTCTTCTTGAAACGCTTCTCCTGGAGCTACTCCTGCTTGATCAACAGGGTATGATCCAGATCCTCATCATAAGTTTAGCATCCGAATGATACCAATTACTTCCAGATTTAATCTTAAAGTCCTCAACTACTATCATGCTTTAACAAATCTTTCAGATTCTTCAACCTCTTCTAGAGCATTTCTTTAGGAGATCGAATCACGAACTCTTTGTCATTCGATTCTTCAGCGATAAAATATTTACAGGAACGACTATACACCCGATCATAGCGACGATTGGGAAT
>JAOVVI020005589.1:0-16347 GCA_028571085.2 Nepenthes alata
AGAATTGTTTGGCAAGTTAGTTAGTCGGCTTATCAATTGAACGCCTGACCTGTCGGGGGGGGGGGGGGGAGAGAGAGGGATCCGGCTACTGGGACGCTTGATCCTGCACGAAGAATCAATGTTTTTATAATTTTTCAATTTTTATATAAGAATAATTTTAAAATCATTATATTTAATAAAAAGATAGTAAAATAATTCACTGACATTATACAATTAAATAAGCCATCCGTAAATAAATTTGGTTTCGTTGAATAAAAAATTTTAATTTAATTATTAATACGATATATATATATATAATATTGCGATAAAATCCACCGAGGATTGTTGGGATCATTCCGCCTAAATTTTGTCAAGATTTATTCTTAACACCGTGTGACAAAGGTTAAGTAGAGCAATTCTAACAGGTGGTATAATAAATTTTGGGTTATTTGAAATTGTATTTATTTGAATTGGGGGAGGTTTAAGGAAAATAATTTACTTAAATGATATGAATTTTAACATTAAGATAAATATGATGAAAGATACTGTTTGTAAAATCGTTTATTTTTTATTAGATATGCTAATTCTGGTAAGGATACACCCTGTCTGCCCAAAACTTGTGCCCCCACCCTCATTAAAGCCCCTTACCACCATAACAACAGGCATAACCACCGTTCAAAATTGATCAAATACCACTCTCTAATGCCAAATTATACCTCGCCGTTCATCAGTTTTTCGTTCTTTTTTTTTATTTTTTATTAATATATTTGTGTGAGTGTGTTTTCCATTGGCAAAGGGCACTCTGCGCCGTCTCTTGCTATTCTCCCCCTGAAAACACATGCTTTCGTTATCTAAATAGATTACAGTCTACACGGAGGGGGAGGGGGAGGGAGAGGGGACCTTGTTTTGCTGTAGTGTTTCTAGTAGCTCAATCAATTTTTTTGTAGCGTATTTCAACCCTCGAGAAAATAAAAAAAGAAGAAGCATGTTGTATTTCAACTTAATTGTTCCAGGTAAAGTCATAGCTGTATATCATTGCTACTACACCGTATTTTTACTTGCAATAATTACTAGCTATTTAGGTTTGAAAAATCAAACCGCTATCGCTTCAATTTTAAGTTTATTACATATAAATTTTAATTTTTAAAAAAATCAAGTGAAACTTTCCTTTTTTTAAAATAAAAAATAAAACAAATAAACCATTAGATTTTTTATGTCAAATGGCCTTAAATCTGAGACGAAAAGATTGCACCTCGGCCCGAGGCAAATACGAGCAATATTACAAAAAAAAAAAAAAAAAAAAAACTCCATAATAAAATGGAAAAAAATAGTCAACCGTAGTGTCCATACAAGCTTACATAGTAGCATAGTAATTAAAATATATTTTATGGCTTAACAAAAATGAGCTCTTTATCCTTCACTGTTATACAATAAAAAAGAGTAATTTTTTTCGAACACCTATTTCTATTAAACGAAGAGGAATTTTTAAAATAAATTAAAAAAAAAAAGAAATAGATGTACAAAGTTATAAAAAGAATTTTCCAAAATGTTATTTAAGTTTTAGATTTTTGCTATTTAATTTCAATGTTAATTTTATCCTTCAAATATAAATTAAATGCAGTCGCAAGTCGATAAACATGCGATACAAAAATCTAAAATTATACTAGATTCTTTAATCGAGAGTCAATTCTAGAATTTTACACGATGACTTGGATGCTTTTTTTTTTTACCTAAAATAAAATTACTCCTAAAATCCAGTCAAGAATAAATTAGAAAAACATAAAAAAATTTTTAAAAAAATGTTAACGACAAATCATATCTCATATGTGGCTTCAAAACTCTATTTCTCTTTACACATGCTTTCTCCTCCTATTTGCTTTCGCTTAAGAACAATTGCTTTCAGTAAGTAGATTAAGCAAGCCAGCAAGCCAGCGTCGCAAGTCAGAGAGAGTTATATTAGAAAAAATGCTTTCTAAATATGTTTTCAATAACATGACATCTAATCTATTTATTTATACCATTAGACCAACCTTAAAATAAATAGATCGATATTATCATGGATGTTTCTCAAGGGCAAATAAAAGACGTCCCAAAATTTTAATTTTCAAAGCACACAAACACCCGCACACAATATATACATATATGTGTACGTGTGTGTATATATAAACAGCCAAAAATCAGGTTAATAAATGTTTTATTGACCCGCGGCTACTATTGAATATGTCCATCTGATTACTCTATAGGCATTGATGCAACCAGTTGAGCAATGCCTGTCATTCATCATTAAAAAACTGCCCCAGAAACAATAAAACAAAAACTAGGTTTATCATTCAAATATTTGTCACATATTTCTCACGGGTCATGATTAAGCCTAGCTACCAAGTATTTATGTTGGACTACAATTTCATTCTAACCCTTTCACCCAAAAGGATTGTTGTTTTCAGATGAGTTAAATTTTTGATATTTCCATACAAATATTCAATTTAAGTCTTCATAGTCGGCCTGACAAAATTGCAAACCAAAATGGGTAAATGCATTGAGAAAATTTTGATGCTGATAAATGATAATATGAACCTCCTTTTATGCTCTTATGAATCTGTGCGCGTGTATATGTATGTATGTACGTATGCATGTATACACACCGTAAGTGCAATGCTACATTGAAAACTTCTCAAACAGCAGATGCCTAAGATGTGATGCGAAAACTTCTCTAAGTGACTCTGATTCAAACATTTCTTCGTGTTTACCGACCTATAACTAACTGATAGTAATTGTCAAAACTTATGGCAAAATAATTACAGAACGGCCGTGGCAAGTGAAACATAGCATGCATGTAATATTAAACACAGAACTGTGTCTAGACATACCAACCTTGGGCACACAGACCAGAACACATCAATTGTCATTGTGGTGTTGCCAGTTGCAGGATCTCATCGAACACTTGTTGAATGGTTCCCATAAACCGTGTCAAGAAGTGGACGTATTCACCACTGATCAGTATCAGCTTTCTGAGATGGATGTTTCAAAGCCAAAAATTCTCATCTCAAAAGAATGTGAAACCCTTGCTTATTTTAGAAACGTATTTCAGAGGGTAAACTTACAAAGGACTGTACAAGCAGATCTAACACCAACTTTCTCATGTAAAAAATACACGGAAAGAGAGGGGGGGGGAGAGAGAGTGTGTAGGTTAATTTGTGTGCGCGTTTCAGAGGGCTGATTCACCAGAGGCTGCAGATGCAGATCTAACCAATCAGAAGTTGAAAGCTCAGATTTCAACAAATTCATCACCATCAATTTCAGCTTCATCATCCCAGTCCAGTTTGAAAGTGCTTGCTGACTTCATCAGCTCCGTTAGTCCTGTTAGATCCTCCAAGTAGGTAGGTTCATTAACTGCTTGAAGAACAAAATCCATCCCTCTTTTCCGGTATTCTGATACAACCTGCAATTATAGCAATTAAAGAACAAAACTCTATGAGGGGTATGTGACAAGAATGAATGAGGAACATAATCTATATGGAACAAGAAATCTAAACATGTTTTTTCGTCACTATTTAAATGATTATATATCAAGGCAGACACAGGACATGAACATTCCCCAACAAGTCCCGTGGCAACCTTTTACATGGGGTTGCAACCAAGGTAGTTAATTCCAAGTTTCAAATTTGGGAAAAATGGATAGATGATTGTATAAAAGAAACCTAAAAGCGAGAATGCCCAGGCCAATATGCCATATATACATTTCAATCCAAGATGAAATGTTCTAATATTACTACAAGCAAGACAGCAATTCCAAATACACGGGTAAAATTGACCTAGGCATAATAACCTTGAGAACCAGTAAAAAATGAAATGAGAAAGGAAGGGGTTTGGAATGCACAAAAGAAGTGCCCACCTGCGGTAAGAAATGTGGCCTGTGATACTTCATGTCTGTCAGTCACTACTCAGAAATGGGAACAGTTCAAGGTGCTTATAGGCATGACTCAACCTCTATTGATAAGGTGCATCATGAAAATATCTCAGAACTTTAACCACAAAATATAATTTTTTTTTTCCTGTCAAATATGTTGGAGTTTTTGGAAGCCTCATCATCAATCTGGAGGCTATACTGCTCAACTAAAAAAGTGCAATTCCTTCGG
The DNA here is from genome assembly GCA_028571085.2 of Nepenthes alata. Classification (NCBI taxonomy): domain Eukaryota; kingdom Viridiplantae; phylum Streptophyta; class Magnoliopsida; order Caryophyllales; family Nepenthaceae; genus Nepenthes; species Nepenthes alata. The sequence continues at coordinate 4,116 of JAOVVI020005589.1, forward strand.
ATAGAGGTGGGTCAGAAAGTTGAAAGGGATGGTGCTAGTGGGATTCAAGCCTTAGCTTCTTCATTTCGATTATTAGGGTAAAGGACAGCACTACAATTATACCTATTTAATTCTATGAATATAGGAGCTTGGAACTCATTGAGTACTAAGCCTTTTCTTCTATTTCTCTCCCTTAATATGGTATCAGAGTTAGGGTTCCAAAAACTATAGCCTAGAGTTATATACCGTTACTGCCGCTGCACCTTCGCACCACTGCCCAGGTACGTGTAGCCTCTACACATGATACCCACATCCCTGGCCCCAAATCTTCCTAAAAACCCCTATCCTCGAGTTCTCCATTTTCTTTTTCCAGATTTACAACAAACCATGAACATAATCGAAAATCTAACTATATCACCATGGTCAACTTAAAGAGCTGCACTGCACCGGATCTTGCCTAAATTCCTGCGCCACCGCACACGCCCCCAATCATCACTTCTCTCCCGGCATGTATTTCCTCTTATTTCTCAAATCTATAACAAAACGCAAGGTTAATCGAAAAACCATTCGGACCAAGGTGGTCTCCATGAGAAGTTGCACCGGAAACCGAAGGCCACCGTCCTTGCTGCCGCACGGTTGCCGCACCCATGTGCAACCTGAACACTGCCATAGGTCTGTTCCTCACGGGTCTATTCTATCTCTACCAAGTTTTTGGTTTGATCTTCATCCCTATGATATTTTTAACACCATTGTAGATGTTTTCAATAACATTTACTCATACACTTTTGTCGCATGTTTAGGCCTTGTGTGTGGGCTCATTTAATATAAACAAAAAACTGCTTTCATATTTGTTCAATATTGAGTGCTGTCTCGTGATTGGTGAGAGAATACAAAAACCAACAAATATTTTATTTGTTCTATGTTGTGGGTTGTATATTTCGGATGTTCTTCCACCAACACTTTTAGGTCTCCTATTGAAATTACAACTAGTGACATGACAACAATCGTTGTCACTTTCATTTTTTCGGGCACTCCAACTATTACCACAATTAAACTAGATGGTAGAAATTATTCACATTGTGCATCTGCGATTAAGATTTGGTTTATTAGTCAAAGTTTGGAAGTTCATTTCTCTGTTGAGCTTGTTGATGGTATATCTTTCAGGATTTGAGGACATGTCAGAAGATTGGTTCCGAGAAAGAATTTCAGGGCTCGTATTACTTGGACTGTGAAGTTTCTACTTCACCCACACTTAAGCAAATACACAGTTGTCTTGGTCATCCATCTCTTAATTCACTGAAATCCAAATTTTAGTCATATTCTGAAGTTTTACGTCAGCTCTGCTAGTTAGGAAAGTATAGCCATAATCCTTTTGTGAGATGTGTCAACAAATAGATTTTTGCCCCTTTTTTGTTTATCCATTTTGATGGCTGGGGTTCTAGTCATGTAATCTCTAAGACTAGTTGTCGTTATTTTCTTACATTTATTGAACAACTATTCTCGAATGACTTGCCTATATTTAATGAAAGATTGATCAAAAGTGTTTTCTGTTTTTTCTATTTTTTGTGCTGAGATCCACACACAACTTGGTGGTTCTGGTTGAATGCTACACAGTGATAACACCAACAAATATTTTTCTGCCCCATTTCGTTCCTTCATGTCTACACACGATATCATCCACTAATTTTCTTGCTCTTACACTCCACAGCAAAATGGGGTAGTTTCAAGACCATCAAAACTGCTCGTATATTACTCATTCATATGCATATTTCTTTGACATTTTGAGATGATGCAATCCTAATTGCCTGTTATTTGATTAATTGCATGCCTTTATTTGTGCTCTACGACCAAATCCCATTTTCTATTCTTTTCTCCCGTGATTCCCTCTACTAGTTACCTCCACGTGTCTTTAGAGGCATATACTTCGTTCATAATCAATATCCTAGTTATGATAAATTAGCTCCACGTTTTTTCAAATGTATTTTTCTTGGGAATGAAAAACACTAGAAGGCGTATCGATGTTATTCTCTTTAGGTATACAAATTCTTTGTTTATGTAGGTGTGACATTCTTTGAGCCTGTCCCCTACCTTACTTCATCACCTTCTTTTGATTTTGTGATTGAGGCTCTTCTTCTTCCTGTTCCTCTATTTCCTCCTCTGGATTTCTCTACCCTATCTACTACTCTGGAGGGTACATTGGAGTCTGAACATAAAGATAACTCCTCTCCATTGACCAGACCAAATGTCCATGAGTATGTACGACGCCCTCGAGGTTAGCACCAACTATCTCACTTCCTCCGAATCCTTTTTCAGTCCACTATCCATCTGATTTGGACAACATGATTGCACAAGGTAAATGTACTTATCATTGTACCACCTCACATCCTATTTCCAATGTCATCTCCTACAATTTCTTGTCACCCTCATTTTCTTCATTTATTACTATGTTATCTTCTGCCTCTTTCCCATATCTATTAGTGAAGCCTTCACATTTAGGGTGATGTACTGCTATACTCGATGAATGGCTACTTTGCACTCTAAAGTATCGAGAGATTAGTTTTTCTTCCTCTTGACAAAACTACTGTGGGTTGTCGATGGATCTATACAACAAAGCTTTCCCCATATGGAACTACTGATCACCTTAAGTCTTTCCTGGTGGCTAAGAGCTATCACCAAGTTTTTATGAGCTTCATTATGGGTGATTCCTCGATGGCTAAGATGCCTTCTATTCGTATTTTTTAGCATTTGTTGCTATATATTGTTCGTCTTGGCACAATTGGACATAAACAATGCTTTTTTAAAAGGTGATTTGCAAGATGAAGTTTGTACAGAGCAATTGCCTAGGTTTGTTACTCAAGGAGAGTATGACAATATTTATCTCCTTAGAAGATATTTGTACAACTTAAAGCAATCTCCTCGGGCATGATTTGGCCGTTTCAGTATGACTGTGCTACAATTTGGATTGAAACGGTGTAATATTAACTATTTAGTGTTTTATCAACATTCATCAATAGGAAAACTTTTATGACTAATTGTCTAAAAGGATGTTATAATTATCACCGGAGATAATGTGAAAGATATAAGAGAGTTAAAAACTTTTCTACAACAACAATTTCAGATTAAAAATTTGGGGCCATTGATTACTTCATAGGGACTGAAGTTACAAGATTAAAATAAGGATTTTATTTCTTAATGAAAGTATGCCCTTGACACCTTGAGGGAAGGAAGAATGCTAGGTTCTTAACCATATAATTTGTTGATGGATCTCAATATCAAATTGCTACCTAATGAAGGTACATTAACACCGGTCCAAGACAATATAAAAAATTGGTTGCCAAACTTAACTATATCACTGTAGCTTGTCCGCATATTTCTTTTATTGGAATGAGCTCCTAGCAAAAGGTTACGCTATGGGGGATAGAGGGCACCTTGACATTACGGGTTATTTAGATGTTGATTAGGAAAAATCTCCAATTGACCATCATCCTACATCCAGGTATTTTGTATTCATAAGTGAAAATTTAATATCTTGAAAAAGCTAAAAGCAGGTTGTAATATCACATTCTAGTATAGAATCTGAGTATCGTGATAATTAAGTTGCCTTATACATCGCCTTAAACTCTGTATTTCATATGCGGACTAAGCATATTAAGATTGATTGCTATTTTGTATAGAAATATTATTGACAAAAGAGATAATTACCTACTATGTTAGTTCAATTGATCAAATTGCTGATTTATTCACTAAATCTTTAAAAGATTTTAGAGTTGAATACATTTGTAAAACCTATGATATATATGCCCCAGTTTGAAGGGCAGTATTACTACGATAAAAAATAGTATAGTAATTATACCCATATAATTTTATATATATGGGCATTTTGTACTCATTGAATATCAAACCTTTCCCTCTATTTCTCTCCCTTAACAACTTGCATTACACAGTGGAGCAGTAGGACGGATGCAAAATAGACAAATTTTCAAGAAATAGAACAGAACGGCATGGGGGCTGCTCTGTCGCATTCAACACTTACAACGCTACAGCAAGCAGTGCAACAGTTTGAAGAGTGACCAATGAGCGTCATCTGAGAAAACTGAGAGATGGAACCTCGAATCTGATGGGGCAATATACCAAGAGGTTGCTCACAGCTTCTAGTACCATTTGAACTTGCAATTTCACCTTCTGCATATATTCTGCATAGATGCAGTACTGTAAGAGCGTAGCAATCATGTATCATAGTCTACGTAAGAAAAAATGAAAGAATGAATCAGTATGCATAAAGCACACCAGAATGGAACCGATCCAATAATACGCAAGTGTGCTTTTTGCATATTCTTGGAACAGCATTTTAAATTTAGCACAGGGCACACCAGAATGGAACCGATCCAATAATATGCCAGTGAAACAGGTGTTTTTTGCATATCCTTGGAGCAGAATTTTACATTTAGCACATGGCCCACATCAACATCAGCGCATAATGAACATTGACTAGCTACTTTAGGTAGCTATATTAAATGTAAAATGCCATAAAAATAGTTTACCCAAGAGGGTGATGCAGTAGGCCCACTAAAAGTTCAACTGCAAGAGCTGAAGCAATAGGAGCAAGCCCTGGACGGGTGACTGTGCATTGCTGGTCCAATGTGCGATTGGCAACAGACTGTAAAAAAATGCAGAATATAGCAACTGTTGGCACATAACGACAGAAAAAAAGGAAAAAGAAAAAAAATGAAGAAATATTGATATTAAGAAAATTACATCAACTGGGGCAACCACATCATTGCAGAAGTAGCAGCCTAATCTTTGCCCTCCATTTTCGTCACATAGAGACATGTTCTCCATATCAGAAGATAAAGCATTTTCAGCATCTTGAGTAGGCCTGAAAGGACCAGCTCCATGCCGCATGACCAAGAAGCTATCAAACCCCAATGCTGCTGTTATGGTAATCTGCAAAAGAATTGTAAAACGTATAAACATATGACAACACCAACCAATAAGCATATTTAATGTGACAACTTAAACCCAGCTGTTCAAATTTAACTAAATATTTACACTGAGTTAAAAACAATTAGATGCAAATTGACCACAAATACAAATAACGACGATCGGAGAATATGAACCTTGTTAGCATTTGCACAAAGGAGGGTTGGGAGCCACCGGCTTTCCCTTGTATCAGTCAATAAGAACACTGCATCATGAGAAGCAATCAAATCATGCAGTCGTCTGCAGTCTTCCAGCACAATATTCTCTTCCTCAATGGATACTGGATGCCCGGGCATTGGTATAGCCATTACAACCGCTTCGGCTTCCTACAAAATACACAAATGAGCAATTGCACATTCCTATGACATACACAAATGAACAATTGCACATACTTTGGGCAATCAAAGCTAGAACTTTCTTGTTTTGCTAGGAGAGAGAGAGAGAGAGAGAAAGAGAGAGAGAGAGATGGGTTCATGCATCAAATAAAAAAGATAATGGCAAGATTCATTTACCACAGCAGGAAATATACGTTTCAGGCTTTTTTCAGCTGCTGTGGCCTTGTAATCACCACCATTGAGGCAGTCGTCCAGTGTATAAAGGGATTGCCTTAAAGGATTAGACATAGCCACCCTGCCATTGTCTAGTAGTGTGATCTTTCGTACACCCCAAGCCTGCAAAATTTATAAATCTTTAAAATCAAGAATTAAATACGCCAGCATTCAAAAAAGGAAGAGAGAGAGAAAGAGAGAGAGACTCCATTGTATCCAGCACACATACCATAAGCATGCGAGCAACTTGGCATCCAAGTGTGCCTGCTCCTAGGAGAAGACATTTAGTAGCAGATAAAATGTTCAGGTTCAAAGAAGGTAAAGCCCGCCACCTCATTAATTTTAAATTCAAATCTGCAGCAGATACAGCCAACCTGTACCAGATATTCTCATAAGAGAAGGTAATGGATGGAGTGATTCATCATAGACTACCAAACAAATTTACCCCAATAGCATGATCATGAAACATACCTAATTGGATCCATAGATTTAGAAAGAGTTATGCATCGGGGTAGCCTTTTCCCTCTGTTAAGTTCCCATCCAACAGTACTAGGTTCATATCTCCATTCTATGCAGCAAAGGTTCTCTCACAGTTAAAATTGGATTACAGGGAAGAGAGTAGTTCAAAAGAGGGTAACAATTAAAAATAGAGAGTTACCCAGCCACTGCCGATCTACCTTGTGGAGCTGAAATGAGGGCCTCACCGATGAGGGACAACCCCATGTCTGCAAAACCACGATTCTCTCTATAGCACAAGAAACGGATACTCTTAAGATTCCATCTTGAATAGATAAGTCCAAGGAAGTTGCGAAGAGGCCAACCCGGATTGTTTGGAAGATGACACGGGTCATAAAAACCAAACAAAAGCTGCCAGTTGCAAATTACATTAGCATCCAAAACAAAGAAACTTGCCCACTAATACTTTGCTAAAGGTTGGTGATCTTCTCTATTACATTCAGATGGAACTAATACATCTGTCTGCTGAAAATATATTAAAGCCATAATAGTTGTGATTCCATAAAGAGGTGCGTCGCCAAACCTTGTGAATATCATGTCGGCAGGCTTCCCAATCACTAAGATGCTTAATTGTTGCACGTGAATTTGAACCCAAGGTTACAAGAAAGTAAGGAATATCTGCAGGATTATCAAAGATTCCTTAAGGCCAACAATGAACAGGTGCAACCTATCAAAACAAAAACAAACATAAAACTGAAGAAACTCTACCAGCTGTGGCACTTGACTTGCGCCATTCATTACAAGCTGCTGACAATGATTCAGCCTGTAGGCAACCATAATATCTTTAACATCAGAAAGTGATAACAACAAAAGACATCTACAATGATTTGCATGATATTAATTTTCAGCACCTCTTCTAGGCTGAGGAAATCTGAAGCAGGCTTTAGATCAGCTAAAGTTGCAGGAGGATCAAGCACCAAAGCTGGGAAAGCAAACCAATAGTGGAAACTCCACTTTTTCAGGTCGGCAAAAGAGATAAGAAGAAACCTTGAAAGTAATGCAGAGTCTTTCTCAGCTGCTCCAGATTGGATGTCCGCCCATATCTAATCGAATCAAGAAGGAAGCTTGCACTAAGATGTCACAAATTCTGCGCCATTAGCTCAATTGAAATCGCTTCATTGACCAGTAAAAACAGCTATATATGGTGGCCTAATGCATGGGTCTTTCTGCATTGCAAACTCTGATTTCCAAGAGACTCAGTGATCTTGGAGTTATTCAAAGTCTAGTCAAAAAACAACTAGTTAAAGGAGGCATGGCTTTTGTCCGAATGGATGAAGTGCTACTTATTTGAAGTCTCTTACTTGTCTTAGTATCATGCTATTGTGGAGTATCTCAATCGTCTCTCATTGAGGTGCTACTTAGCCCTCTAGTTGTATCACTGGTGACTAATTGTACAAATAAATTAGATTATTTTATGAATTACGGCAGTCTTCGAGTTTGTGAAAATCCAAAAGCTCCAGACATAGAGAGGTTCAGTCCAGAGTGTTCACCTCTATTTTCCCTCTTTTTGAGACAAAAGCATGTGAGGTGGCAATCTCATCTTAAGATAGGGTCTAGGTAACTTTAAGCGCACCTAAGCACCTTTGCCCATATAGAATACAAGAGATGAAAGTATCTGGGAAGTTCTACAAACCAAGTCTCCCAATAAAAAAACGACTATATACGGTGGCCTAATGCAAGAGTCTTTCCGCATTGCAGACTTTAAAGGGAATTGTGTATACATAGTTTTACCCCTACATTGCAGATATAACTTTCAAAGTTTGAACCCATGATTTTTAGGTTGAAATGGAACAATCTTACCTTTACATTGAGGATTACCCTGTAAGAAAAATGACTATATATATATATATACCAGAAATTGCACAAAGTAATCTTTTCAAATATGACCTACACCTTCTTTGCTTCTTCCCTGAGTAAGCACTGTTTGTCAAGAGCATGGAAGCCTTCTATAGTATTTGTGTTGTAAAGGATGCCAGGAACAGCACACCTGTTCCGATTGCTGTGACTTCTATCTCGTACAAATGACTGTTCACCTTCTTCAGGGGGCAAAGACTCAGAAAGAAGAGTCAAATGGTTTGACACTTGTGGATGTGTACACGGTGCATAAAAACCTGTCAAAAGGACAACACACCTGTTACAATACAGAAGTTCCTGCTTTGTAAACCATCTTAACATTCGTTTTTTAATTATCTAGTAGCTGCTAACCAGTGACCGAACTGAAACAGACTAAAAAAGGCAACCCGGTGTATGTGGCATCCATATTGCAGGGTTTTGAGGAGATCAGATTTATGTAATCACATTCCATGGCCAATGTAAAATTCTTAATACCTGGTCCATTTCAAATTCCAAAGATAACATCATAGAACAAAAAGTAAAGCACTAAGACATTGTTCTGGGAAAAAACCAAAAAGAAAACATAAATGTGTTTTTAGAGTCTGGAATTTAAAAGAGCAATTCTGTTAAGAACTTGTTACACGAAAAACCAAAATTAAGAACTAGCAATTTTTTTAACTGAAGGGAGGAAGGACAAGTTTTTGCAGGGGCACAGATGATTCTAGCTAAGCATTCTCCATTAGAAAAATGTGTAAAAAATAATTGAAGCCTCTGTTGAGATCTGCAACCAAGTGCCCCACCTTCTATCCATCTTCTAGGTGCATCCACTCGTGCTGGATATTTTCTTCAAGGACACCATTAGCAGATCGAAAGAGAAGTTTTGAGAAAGACTGGAAGGCTGGGCCCTTCCCTATAATGTCCTACCGTCTGGACATAAGCACCTTCTTGCTACCCAGATGAGCAGAAGATGGAATGATGAATACAGTGTGTTTCAGTTCATTCCACAAGAACGATGTGATATTGCAACATCATATGGTGTCCCATAAAATAGGCAATGGCCTTTATGCCTGATGGTGTTATGGTAAACATTGGAAAAATTTTGTTGACTATGACAAACTTCAAAAGCTAGCTGCATATGCATGCTTCTTAGGAAAAATTTTAAAAATTCTTAGCTTCTGTTTTGTGCAAATAGAGCAAAAGAGGGTTGTTGGATATGTTTAGTAAGCCAAAGATCAAGGAGTTTGGAAATTTTCCCTCTAAGGAGCATGCCAATGCCTCTAGCTTCTGAAGTTTGTGTCAAGCAACAAATTTTACCCATGCTTGTCACAACAGTACCAAATATAAAAAGTCTTTACCTCTCTTATGGGCTTCCATATCATGTAAGATCAAATTGGTACTCTATAGCGGTGAACTAAAACACTCAGCACTCCTCACTCCATCTCTGACTTACTACACAAGTTTCACTCACTATGTTACTGGACTCTCTGAAGAAAATGTGCAGCATTTGAAGGAATACGAAGAGAATAACCAAAGGGAAGGACATCTGTTTGTAAGAGGGCATTCCCTCCCATTTTTCCAAACGCATTTTTAACTGAAGAATGCTTAATTTAAATCATTCATACTGCAAAAACAAGCTCTACCCTTCCGGTCAACCAATTCTTAACAGATTTTATTTTTGATTTCCATTTTTTTTCCCAGGGTAAGAGAAAACTAACAGGTCAACAGATTAGTTGGTTCTGGCAGCCAATGGCCTAAGATAAAAGATGAGCAGGTTGATCTATCGTTCCTCACAGTTCCATTGAAATCTAAACACCGAAGACACATTTCTTCTATTTCGTGCTGTTTCTAAATTACATTGGGGCGTTGCATTTTTCGTGTATGAATTCGCTATGTAATTTGAAATGGAGCAGCATATAGAGGACTGTAAAATCTAGCTATAGTTGAATAACTTTCTTATTGTACCAAGATTCACCCTTTCTAATCTGAACACACTAAAAATAGGAGTTTGTCAGGTAACAAAAAAATAAGGGGTAGCGCCTAGTTTAATACTTTTAGCAAAAATTGGGAGTATTTCACTCCCAAAAAAAAAAAAAATTCTACAGGAAACTTGACCAAAAAAGCCCTTTTCACCCTGTTATGGGTGTTCCATATTCAATTCTCTTCCTAAGGCAAGCTTCGGTAGAAAAGCTTCCACATAGCCAACCTGAAAGTCGTTCTTGAATGCTGATTTAGAATCACATGTACAGTTTTCCTGATTTCATAATTTGTTAACCACAATGACACAAATAAAGGAAGAAAAGCAGAAACCCATAACTTCACAAAAACGTACATTGTATAATGGAAATTAAAATTTCAACAGCTATGAGAATAAAATGCTCACCAGTGATTGAAATAGGCGATTCGTCGATCCCTAACTGGTTCAGCTTCAAAGAAGATAATCGATGCCAAAACCCCTCGTCAACAGAGCTCTGGAACGGCGTGAATTGAAGAATAGATCCACTGCAGCCCTCCGCCATCAATTTTGTCTGTCACTGCGATTGAGATTTTTTTCGGCTTTTATTGCATGAACAGGGAATTTATTTTTCTTGCGTATATGTGGCTGTGACAGCTGAAGAAGAATGATAATTAAATGCGGCAACCATTCTTAAATTAACCGGATATTGTAGGAGATTGGGATGCCACGACATAAACTCAGATCAGAAAAGTTCAACGAACAGGTTGCTGGGGCCTTGTGATGAGTTAGGTTTTGGATAATTGTGATGTTGAAAGCTCGATGACCCTGAAAACCTCCGTCCACGTTGACAGAACAGTGGTTCAGATCTTTTACATGGAAATTAAATTGAGAGAAGTTGGAAAGATGGAAGATTTTCGGGAGTTTTTGGGCCGCGGAAGAATTGTGTGAAAATCACGTTTTGCCAAGCGTTCCCGTCTTGCCTTAGGTAACATCGGGACTGCAGGGGTTTGTTATTGTTACCGTGAATTTTCATCCAGCAAGTTGAATGTAACCATGGGTGGTGCCTCCATCTTAAATTGCAGTTCCCATTTTGAATTTCGACGAAATCTCACTTGCAATCAGTTTTGATTTCCCTTTTATGTAAGGGAGGTTTTCCATGTGACAGGATTAATATTGCGAATAAATTTTTGAACAAATAAAATATGTTAAATTTTAATTACTGTTTTAAGCATGTTAATAAGCACCGAATTTGACAATATTTGCTAATTCTGCAATTTATATTATGGGGAAAGAGAATAAGCATATATTTATTTACGTTCGATAATAATAAAATTAATTTAAAAAATTGAATATGAATAAAAAAAATAGATCAGATTATGAGGTATTTATTAAATTACTAATTAGGCAAATAGAATGCAAAAAATTTGCCTTTGTTTTCATTTTTGAATATTCATAAAATTAATTATGTAATTGCTTCGACCTATAAGACAGACCATGATAAATTTGACTGATAAAAGACGATAGATGAGATTTTATTTGTAGGCAAAGAAATATCACACCCTTAATAACAACGGAGGTGAATAAAAACTCATGAGAAATCGTTATTTATTAATAAGAAACAGATAATAATGTATAGAACTAGTATTTTTTATAAATATAATTTAATTTATATTAAATTATCATAAGTATAACTTGTCATACTCCAATAAAAAACTTATCTACGATCAACACTTAATTCTTCAAGGTTTTCAATTATAAGGGCGCATCAGCAAACTAATAAAAAGTTCAAATAATATTCATAAGCTTTTTAATTTTTTTTTAATTTGTCATTAGCAATAAAATGCATTTTGCCTTAAAGAGTAATAGGGATAGTATGAATCTTTAAATCCGATTTTGCCTTATCCGAGAGCTTTGGATCAGTTTTTTAAATCTTTAAATCAAATTTTTGCACACCAAGAACTAAACGAGACTTCAGATGGATGAACTGATTTTCTAATTTATTTTTTGACGCTCAATTAAGTAATCATGGCGAACCAATGATTTAAAAAAGAGAGAGAGAATAAAAGATTAAAGGATTAGATTTTGAGAATATTTTTATGAAATGAAATGTTCTAAGAGACTAACTCTTAATATTTCTAATATGTACGCCTAAATATTACAATAATAAGATGGCCAGGTCATTTAAAGATGCTCGATCATAAGATATGTCCAAAGATCCTATTACTATATTAAGGGACTTTATATAGAGAGAGGCATTGAGCATGTTATTTTAAGCTGTTGGTGTTATTTTTTTCTAATAGGTTGCTAACGATTTTTGTTTTTAAAGAGGAGTTAATAATTGTTCTTTTTTAAAAGAAGTTGTTAATTGTTATAAGTAGTTGTCAAAGTAATCCGCAGAGTATGCACATTCATAATTATGACT
>JAOVVI020005590.1:0-16346 GCA_028571085.2 Nepenthes alata
TTTTCCTTCTTTTAGGGTACCCACTAATTTTAACTACCACTTCTGACTTTTGTGGTAACCATCTCTAGCATTTTTGGAAGGAAAAAATATCTATATAGGAAGCTTTGATTTTTAGATCCATGAAATTTGATACTCTAATGTACTCCATCAATAAAATATATTTAGGGATTATAACATTCAAATCAGTCTCTCTTGTCCTCTAAAAAAAAATCGTAACCTTCGCTGTCACCTGTCCTCTACTCGACGGGGCCACCAGAGCTGGCGTGTTTGTCCCTACTCTTCCTTGTCTGCCATCACCCTCATCGATTAGTCTTCCCTCTCTTTCTTTCCCTCCGGATCCCTTCTCCTCTCCTCCATAGCCAGGATTTTTCGAGTTGTCTTCGTGTCTCGGAGACCCGATTAGCCTCTCCAAGGTCCTCCTGCGCTTCAAATTGAGGGCTGAATTTTCGTTGGAGAGTGAGGCCCTTATTTTGAAGAGTGTTGAGCATTCCAAAGTAGCGGAGGAGATCTTGAAGCAAGGATCGAGGAGTTCTCATGTGGGTTTCATCATTGGAATGTCTTCCCCCTCTGGTTTCAATTCTCCTGTGAATGGTGTATTGTTTGGGGTTGCGGGTGGTGCGGACGATGTGGGTGTTGTCAATGGTATATCTTCCCCAGTGGGAAATGGGTTGGCTTTGCAAGTGGATGGCGATTAGGTTGGGGCCTCCCAAAATGATAGGTTGATACTGTAGTGGGTCTGCCTTCAACCCTTCGTCTGCAACTGAAATTTTACCCTCAGCTGTTGTTGGGGATCAAGTAGTGATTGATCCTCCTTCAGTTGTTGCGGCTGAGGATACTAAAAAGTGGGACTCAACTCTGGTTGGCTACTTTTTAGGCAGGAATGTGGCCTTTGCTGCTGTGAATTCAATTGCAAAGAAGTTGTGGTGCCGTTATGGCCTTTCCCAGGTGCTGTCCGATTCAATGGGGTTTTCCTTCTTTAAATATTTTGATGAGGACGATACAAGGAAAGTGTGTGATTGTGGGCCATGGTCCTTCGCTGGCATGCCCATCTTTTTGAAGATTTGGGTACTGGGTATGATCTTGAAGCGTGTGGAGCATAAGTGTTCCTATTTGGGCTAATTTTCATAACTTTTAGTTGGAATTCTGTTTGTTGGAAGGACTGAGCTATGTTGCTAGCTCAGTGGGAACCCCATTATTTGAGGACTCCTACATTGTGGCTATGTCTAGGATTAGTTTTGCTCGTGTTTGCATTAATGTGGATGGCAACACTTATTACCAAATTCGGTGGAGTTGATTGTCGGATCAGACCTAATATCAGGCAATCAGATTGTGGTGCAAGTTGGGCTCGAGTACTATGTTCTATGAGGTTTGTAAATCCTATGATCATCTTAGTCAGAATTGTATGCGGCTTGGCCCTACTAGTAAGGAACTGGTTAATATTGGTAAGGCCTCAATATACTAGTAAGTGAACCAGTTAGTCAGAAGGCCCCAAAAGAGCTTGAAGCTTCAGTGATCGTCGATCAGGTTGACATCCGTATTCCCCCTACTGTGACCCCAATTATTTCTCCCAATGCATTCGGCATATTGTCTATGGAGGTGGCTGAGATGAAGAATCTCACCCCGCCTTCAAAGTTGAGTAACCCTTTGGTGTTGGGGCCAGCAGATGCCGTAGTGAGCAGGGCGAGCCATTTATTCCTGGGAAGGAGGTTTCCCCTTTAAGAGAGAAACTAGGTGGCCCAAAGGCAAAGTATTGAGTTGCAAAGCGTGGATTCTGTTAGGAGCCTAAAAGAAATTCCTCTCCATCTAGTGTCAGATGATTAGAATTGCTTGTTGGAATAATAGAGATCTGAATGTGACCTCAAAATAAAGGAGGTGAAGCAACTCATCGGTCTACATGATCTTCAGGTCTAAAGCTAGACCTTTATTCAAGTAATATTGAATCGAAGATTGCTAGTTCCTGGAGTTGGATTATGAACTACAATCCAAACAGTGGTGGGTGTATCTGGGTTGGATGGGACCTTGATCAAGTTATTTTGTGTCAGAACAGAATGGAGGATCAAGCTATGTATTAGGAGTTTGGGCCATGCAGCGATAGATTGATCGCTTATTTCTCCTTTGTTAATAGTGTCAATGATGCCATTGAAAGATGTCGCAATTGGAGAGACTTAAAGGTCATTGCGGGCCAAATGCGTGGGCATCCGTAGGCCATTCTTAAAGACTTCAATGCCCTTAGACATCAATCTGAAATGGTCAGTGGGATTGGTGGGATTTTTTATGATTGTACTAGTTGATCATTTAACCAATGAGTTTTCAACTATGAATTATCGATCTTTGTATTACTGTGTGTTTTTCACATAAGGTAATTGGCAGGTGGATTCATATCGCAAACTCGATTGCATTCTAGTTAATGACTCTCAGATGACACTGTTTTCCTCTTCGACCGCGTTGTTCCTCCTCCGGGGTCTCTGATCATTTGCCATGTATATTAATTGATACTTCTATCCAGCCGGTTAAGAGGGGATCCTTCAAATTCAATAATCTTTTGGCCGAACATGTGAAGTTTGTGGGAGTAGTCAAAGAAGGTCCGGATGCTCAGATTAGAGGAGTTCCAATGTACCGGTTGGCGGGTAAACTCAAGTAGGTTAAGAAAGGTTTCAAAGACCTTAATGATGAGTACGATGATGTGTCTCTTGCAGCTCTCAATGCTAGAGTTGTGGAGAAATGGCAATTTTTATTGCTTCTTTCACCAACTTCTCAGGTGCTTATTTAGGAGGGGAGGACCCTTAGACAGGATTCTCTTGATGCTGAGTGTGATTGAGCTATCACTATTCAAACAAAAAGCTGAATTGAGGTGGCTTAAATATGGTTCGAGAAATAATAGGAGAATTTTGTCCTTGGTTAAAGAGAACAGGAAGCCCACGGCAAGCCATGAGAATGTCAAGAGTAAGGTGACTTCTTACTTCCAAAACCTCCTTGCATCCTCCTCTAATCGGTGCAGGGTGAATTTGGATTGCATTTCCCCATTTATTTCTAAGCGGGTCCCTCAGTGTCATTTTAGTAATCTAGTTGTCCCTGTTACTCTTGATGAGATTAGAAGTTGTGTTTTTGGCATTGGAGATGATAAGGCCCCTAGGCCAAATAGCTTCTTAGCTTTGTTCTTCAAAAAATCGTGGTACACGGCTGGCCCTCTCTTTTGTGAAGTGGTTATGGACTTCTTTTGATCGGACAAGTTTCTCAAACAGATTAAAAGCACCTTAATCTATTTGATTCCAAATGTTTCTATCCCGGTGAGGATTTTTAATTTTAGACTCATCTCGGGTTACTCCATTGCATCATTTGAATAGAGGCGTGCCAAGATGTGCTCTGAAGGTAGACATTCAGAAGGCTTATGATTCGGTGTAGTGAGATTTCGTTCTTAATACCATGTGAGCGATGGGATTTCTAGATCAAGTGGTGCAGTGGATGAGTCAATATATCTCCACACCCTCTTTCTCTATTTCTTTGTATGGGGAATCAGTTGGATTCTTTGGTGGAGCGAGGAGTCTTCGTCAAGGTGATCCTTTCTCTTCCTATCTATTTACTATTGTAACGAAAGTTTTCAATGGTATAATTTTAACTAGAACTCGTTGATAGAAGGTTTGGTTATCATTGGAAGAATCAGGCAACTAAGACCACAATGCTTTTGTTTGCGGATGACTTGTTACACTTCTCACGAGCCCACATTCATTCAATTGGTATTCTAAAGGATTGTATGTCACTTTTTGAGGAGTATTGGGCCTGTGGCCCAACATGAATAAGAGTGAGATTTTTTGCTGCGGTTGTGAGAAAGCTGTGGTTGCAGATATTTCTTCTTGCCTTGGATTACATTTTGGACAATTACTGGTTTGGTATCTTGTTGTTCCCCTCATATAGACTAGGCTTAGTGTGGTGGATTGTAAGCCTATTTTAAGAGCATATTTCCCATTATATTGCAACTTGGCATGGCAGAGCCCTATCCTTTACAAGAAAACTCCATCTTATTAAATCCATCATACCGTTTATCCTTATGTTTTGGGCATCCACCTTTGTTGTTCCAATAGGTATTCTTAGACAGGTTGACTCTCTTCTTTGTAATTTCCTTTGGTCAAGATCTAGGGATAGATGTGCTACGAATAAGGTTGCATGGGTCGAGGTTTATAAGCCAAAAGAGGAAAAGGGCCCCAACATCCGTAATTTGAAATCTTCTAACAAGGCTATCCTTGCTTAGCAGTTGTGGAGGCTTGTTTTTGCAAAGGGTGAGTTTGTGTGAGTTGATTGGTTTTGTTTTTATAGACCAAAGGACAGATGTTTGTGGTCCCTCCGTGCTCCTAGCAACGCTCTTTGGAGCTTAAGGAAGATTTTGAGCCTTCAGGATCACATTAGATTGTTCATTTCCTATACAATTGGCAATCGACGCTCAGTCAAGCTTTGATCAAACTACTGGTACCCCTTGGGTATCTTGATAGTTTGCTGAAGTGATTTTTTTCATTCTATTGGTCATATGCTACCGTAGCAATCTCTCAGGGCTTCTATCATTTTAGATAATACCTGTTGTTGGCCTGATGAGGCCTCCCTCATTGCTCAACCGATTATGTCTAATATGCCCATTTATGAACCCAATGTTCTTGTTGAATATAAGGTGGTCAGGTCACTTGGCAGGTGTGGAGAGTTTTCTTCGAGGGCCGTCTGGACAGCTATGTGTTTCAAAGGAATGGATTGGTCTGAGTAACTCCTAGAACGTTGGCGCAATCTTTCATTCTTTGGTTGGCCATTCGAAAGTGTCCTAACATGAAGGATCGCATTTCTGGATTTATTGTTAGTGGATTGACATGCACTTTGTGTGGAAGTCGGGTGGAGACCCATTAGTACTTGTTCTTTCAGTATCAGTTCTCACGGGCTCTTTGGAGGATCGTGAGCTGCCGGAGTGGTTGCTATTGGCTGCTAGATGATTGGCAAGAAGGGATAAGATGGGCTCGTACTGAATTGAAAGGGAGGAACGCACCTGTTGCAATTGCTCGTTTATCTCTTACTACACTGATATACGTCAGTTGGAAGGAGAGGAATGCCTGTATTTTCAAGGGCAAGGTGATCAATGATCCTAATAGATTGATGGAAACTGTCATTGCTGGTGTCCGTTACAAAATCAGTTTATTGGTCTTCTCTCATTCCAACCAATCCTGGACCATCCTCGGGAGATTGGGCGTGAGTTATTCTCATATTCGAACTACTGGTACTGATGGTCCCAGAAGTGCCACCTAGTGTCTGCTCGCTTTTTCATTTCTCTCTTTGTGGTTGTAATTGTTCCTTGGTTGAACTGTACTTTTTAATTGGCTCTGTATCAGCTTTTTTATAATGAGGGTCACCTGGAATTGGTGTTTGTAATGACTACATTTTTAATTGTTGTACATCTAAACAGCTCAACCAAAAATATATACAATCAATGGAAAATTAACAATAATTGAAGCAACTGTTATTAACATCTATGCAGAAGGTTAGTATTTTAATATTTAATTTATTTTTGTATTTGATCTACATGTAAATGTATTTACACATTAGATTGATTTTTATCTAACATTTGGTACCAAAGATAGTTTACATCTACCTTGAAATTTTAGAAACTCTGTGCAAGTTTCCCAGAGTTTTTCAAAAATTAAAGTTAATTTTTTGTAAACCTTTGTTATAAACTAATATTAGAAATCATTAACAAATTTAATTTCTAAAAATTCTGACAATATTTCATTTATTTGACGTTTAAATGGCTAAGTTTTCATCCATTTTAAATTCAGGTTGAATGGATTAAAAATGATTTGACCGAAGGTTGAAGACAATATTACAATAGAAAAAAAGGGGCTTTCAGGAACTTGGGCCCTCGCCCACTGTGCAATTATCACATTGGGCCCCGTCGGCTGGAGGCCCATGGGCCTAGAAATCAGCTAATTCATATATGAACACAATCTGCAAGGGGGAGGAGGAAATGAACCTCTGACCTCAAGGGTTTAGCTTGGAAGCTTCTAATCGCTGCCACACTTTTTGTTCTTACATAATATATGGGTAGATTAAATTTACATTAATTTATTGCATAAAAATATTTTACGCAGTAATTAAATGTTTAGTGTTTCCTATAATTTAAATCAATTAGGGATTAATCCATAGCATCTTTTATTAATAAAATTACATATTATGATCACATATAGTTTAAAAATATTAATTGTAATTAATCATATTTAGTATTATAAATGTGTCCCACTGAAATTTTTATTATATCTAATTAATTAGTTGAGATAATATATCAAATTATTTTTCTTAACTTACAGGGATTAAGAATTTGAATATAATTTAACAATTTTATTATGACATTTTTACATGAATTTACTTGAATTAGATTTATCCCACAGGTAACTTTCATTTCATTTAATTCTTGACATATGCGTATGTTGTTAAAACATGTTATTTGTATGTCAATCTCAATTTATTGTATTTTAAGCATATAAATTTTATTCTATGCAGTTATGCAATATGTAAATTTCTTTGACATAAGATGTGATATTTTCAAATTTAAATGTGATAATTATGAAATTTGAAAAAAGAGAATTCTTTTTTATTTAAGGAATTGATTATGATATATAGAAAGATGAACCACCCACTTTTACAGAAATTAGTACTCTTGTCAATGTTGCTATTTATGAACGATTAGAGTAATCCAATCGCCTCAATTCAATGTTCATAAAGACCAAGATATTTATTGGTATTCATGAGTCTATTGATTAGTATAATAATATTTGAGATTATTGAAAATTATCGATAAGAAATTTAAGGCTTTATATAAAGCACTTGCCAAGATTCTAATTATGATTTTTTTTTAATGCTTACTAGTATTAGAGATTTACATAAGCACATCATACAAATGAGGAATATAGTTGTTCAATTAAAAAGTCCTAAGGTTGATATGTCTAGGTCTTTCCTTATACATTATATTCTAAACATACTTTCACATTAATATGGGCATTTCAAAATCTCTTACAATATATATAATATAATTTGTTGATAAACAAACTTATGGCCATATGTGCCTAAGAGGAAGAAATGCTTGTAGTGAAATTAGGTAAAAGCACTTTTATGGTAAAACAATGAAGGAATAAAGCCCAAGCCAATTAAAAGGGAAAATGTAATATACCTTCACAAGCTGATATTAAAGGAATCCAACTACTTCTATAAAAAGAGACAAATGAAAAAGAATTATGTTAAATTTCAAAATTAGCTTGATAAGAAAAATAATTCATTATAATGTGTTTGTTATGAATCTAATATGGTAAATGTTACTCAAAATACGTAATAATTTGATTTTACTTCTACAATCCACATTTTGAATTTCTTTCAGAGTTTGTAAAACCTAAGGAAAAAAGTAGAAAGTGAGCAGAGCACTTTCTTGGAAACAATATACGCTAGCGCGTAGAGGCAATTGTGATATGCAATTTAATTTTAAATAGTGACTTTATTTAAGTTTAAAAAAGACATTATATATTCCAAGTTGCTCTAGAAATCTGAGTTCAATTTCAAAACTAACACCCTTTCAATATTCTTTTACATTTTTAGATATATTTTTTAGTTTATTTTTCAAGTGTGATAATGTTAGGAATAATATATTGTCAAAAGATCTTTACTACATTAATCTACAAAACAATGCCTCCTATGATGCTATACATGTTGATGTTGTTATACGATTTGTTAATAAATAAATACTCTTCCATCTTATGATGCTATGCATAAGAGATTTAGACAAATCTCAACAAAAAGAATTAAAAGATTGATAAATGATTAAATACTTGATACTTTGAATATGTGAACTGTATAAGAAGAAAACAAACTAGCAAGTCAAAGAAAAGTACCAAGGGGAGCTCGATCATATTAAAGATTATACATGCAAATATTTATAGTCCAGACATATACTTACATGGTCTAAAATATTTTATCTCTTTCATTGATGATTACTTATGATACATATATCTCTACCTACTACACAACATAAGCAATGTATTGGATGTTGTTCAGATATTCAAAGCTAAAATAGAAAAATAATGTGAAAAGCAAATTAAAATTATGAGATCAGATAGATGTAAGAAATACTATATTAGATACACTATGCCTGGTTTTTGAGACTAGAATGGTGTAACAAAAAGAAAAAATCAAACATTGCAAAATATGGTACAAAGTATGCTTGATAGATCCAATCTTCCTAAACCATTGTATATTGAAACTCTTAAAATAGCAATATATATATTAAATTGTATTCTGATAGAGGTCGTTCCAAAAACTCCTTTTAAATTATGGAAAGATTAAAAATCAAATTTTTAATATGTGTGCATTTGGGGATGTTTGTCTGAAATCCATATGGTAGCCTAATGGGGAAAAGTCATATGGTACAAATGAGTCTTTATGACAAAGAAAGACCAAGGATTACATGCTTATATAGACAGACGAACAATCTAAAAATAGTTAGCTACTTGGAATCAAACTTCACTAGATGCGTTGATTTATGTAAATCAACATCTGAATTTGTGTTTATATTTGCCAGTTGAGCTGTATCTTGGAGAAGTATAAAGCAAACCCTAACAACTACTTCCACTATGGAGGTTGCATTTGTTTCTTGTTTTAAGACCACAAAGCATAATATACGAATGGGGAATTTTATATTTATACTTAGAGTGGTGGATTCCATCTCAAAACCATCGAGGATATAGTGCGACAATTTAACTACAATTTTCACTGCTAAAAAAAATAAAAGTAGTAGCCAAAGCAAACATATTGACATCGAATTTTTAACAATAAAGAAACGTGTTAAAGAAAAGAAAGTGGTCATTGAACACCATCACACTAAGTTGATAATCCTGATCCATTGACGAAAAGATTCAAGGATCATGTAGTTAAAATGAGATTAAGTTCCACCATGTGATTTTCATTATATGAAGAATTATGTTTCAATAAATTTATTTGTAATGTTTTTTCAGATTTATGTACACATCAATTATATTTATTCAGGAAAATAATCACTAATTAGATCTAAAACAAATATAAGGTTTATTCATTAAGTATTGTTACTACATATTAGTTAGTGTTTTAGAAAACATTTGTAATACATGGAAGATACTACTCATTAATAGATGACTAATCACATTAATTCATGAATTTTATTTCTCAAGAATGTGAAATGATGGATTTTGAATATTATATTAAGTGAAATGCATATACCAAATGTGGATCTTGAAATTTCAATCTTAGTCACTTTTGAATTTAAAATTTCCCAAAAGTATGGTGCAATGTTTTCCCTTCTTTAAGGATACCCACCAATTGGAACTACCCAATTCCATTTTTTGTGGTAATCATCTCCCACATTTTTTAATAGAAAAAATGCCTATATAGGAAGCTTTGGTTTTCAGGTTCCTAAGGCATAATACTCTAATGAACACTACTGTTAAAAGAGTATTAAAGTATTAAAGGCTTGAAAGATCCAAATCAATAATAAATTGGCAGCAATTAAAGCAACCGATATTAACATCAATAGTAGGAGGTTAGTATTTTGATCCTAAATTTACATTCACATTTTATCTACATTGAGTATATTTGAACATGATAGATTGACTTTGTCTAACATCAATTACATCTATTTGTATTGTCTGGTCGATAAGCTCAATAATAAGAGATAAGTCAATAGAATTGTTAACTGAGAAACAAAGAGTTCAAAAATGTTTGGAACTGAGCCGAAGAATTATTATAATAAAACTGAAGACAGATTCTATAATCACATTTATCTAAGCAGAGGTTCAAATTTCAAGTTGTCTAATTAGTATTTGTAATATTCCGGATTTTTATTTGAATTATTTTAATATTAATTATAATCTTAGGTAAATTGGGCGTGAAAAAAATTAATTTAATATTATAAAATTTTGAAAAATATTTGAATCAGCTAGGTTGACGCCCGAGGTGCACCCGAGTATCGATTTGGATTATGAAATAAAATAAAAAAAATAAAATAGAAAAAATATATAAATAATAATAATAATAATAATAAAAGAAATAAAAAAACAATCAGAGAAGGAGATCGGGGAGAGAGAAAAGCAAGAAGAAAGAAAGGGCCAGCGTGGGGCCGTCACCGCCGCCATTGCGTAGGTGCCGATGCCGGCAAAGCCCTCTCTGTGATATTACCCTCCATTTTGTGCACCAGTGTGAGTAGAGGAAGGAATCGCGAATCAAAATAAACGGTTGCCACCATCGCTGTTGTCACCGGAGGAAACGTATGAAATTGACACAACTAAATCCTTCCCTTCTCCTTGTGAATGCTGATTTTAGGGTTGTATGTACCAATTTTGAGAGAAATTGGCCGAATCATAGGAAAATGTGTGGATGAGGCGCAACAAAGAGAGAAAGTCGTCATTGGCTTGCATGTGCCGCCATTCGCCGCCATGGCATTGTCAGGTCGCTGCCACCGTAGTCGCCACCATCAGCAAAGGAAAAACATGAAGAGAGAGAGGTAGAGGCGAGGTCACCAAAGAGAGAGAAAGGGGAGCATGTGACACAGGATAGAGAAGGCTTGATTCGAGTACCTCGGAGTATCCTTGTGGCAAATCTACTTGGAATAAAGTCGAGGCAAGTATTTGTAACCCCTTTCTTGGTCTAATGTACTATCTGATATATTTTAGATACTATTTAAAATTTAAACTAACATGTATGTACTTTTATACACCCGATTTATTTATTCTGGACATGCATCTATGGCTCATTGGCTGATTTGGGGGTTTCTAGTATGGGTTTTATAATTTTAGAGGGTTTAATATTTTTCTGAAAGCCTGAATAATTTATTGGATTCTGTATATGTTTATAGCAGTATGTGTATATGAAAATGTGCATAAAACTTATATAGGCCGTGCACTTTCACATACATGTGCCGGGTTGTGATCACTACATTTGGATTTGGATATTGGATATTTTGGCCAACTCCCGACGAAGAAATATTTGTTATTTAAAAATTCCTTTCTGTCGGTAGAAAAGGCTTGGAGTAATGACCATTCCCATTTGAATGATTTGATTTGATCTTATAATATATTGAAACGTCCTAATATATCCGACAATTTTGAAGATTACACCTCAAATCGTAAGTGGCAAAACATAGTAAACAATCTTACCCATGGGAGACAGAGTACATTGGTAGCCAAACATGTTGGCCTAATTTATATTTGATATGGTTTAAAATTATCGAAAATGTGTAACCATTTCACAAGCTAGCTTTTAAATAATTGAAACTTAAATTTAATGTATAATTTGTATTTCTTCATAGATTTATATTGGACTTTAATTTGGATTTGGGATTCGCAGATTTAGCCCACTTTTGGGCATTGGTATGTTTTGTGCAAATGATTTTGACTATATATTTTGATTTGGATCTTTAAACTATCTGTTACGACGCTGCTTCGACTTCTACGCATGTTACTGGATCATCCGACTATCAGATTCTGCCCCAAATCACGAGCTGATCAAGTCGTGAATTTGGACTTGGACTGGACTTTGAAATTGACTATTTGTCTATTAGAATCGGTCCGAATCACTTATATATATATATATATACACGTCCCGATGATGACTGTTTTCTAATTTGGACATTTGGTTTGAATTTGAGTTTTAGTACGAGACTATTATTAGATTTCGGATCTTAGATTTTTATTGGATTTATTATATTGGCGATTTGGATTTGTTTTGTCATTTGAACGGTATTTATCCACTTGACCTTCCCTCTAATTTTGTTAGACTCGTTTTGTTTAAATATTATATTTGCTGAGTATCAGGCTCATATTTCCTGTTTTTATCTCTTCAGAGTAAAGGATTGAGCTATATTGTAGGAGTAGAATCGAGTTTTGGCACAGCATCGCATTTTTCGACGAGTTTTATATTAATTTAAATAAATAGTATCGGTCGTATTTGATTTATGGATGGATTTTGTTAGACTATTTTTGGAGGTTGGAGTCGGTCGTATGTAGGCCTTTGGATTGTGTATTGAGATTTCTTGGGTGGATTTCTTTGTGGATGTGTTATTATTATTTGGTTTTTTCCTTACGACTGTTTGGCGTAGGTCATGATTATTTTATCCGAACAGTTGTCTAATGAGGTCTTATGCGGGTCGTTTTTGGATCTCATTTGTGTATTGATTTGTTACACCTGAATTATGGGACTTAGTATTATTTATTGAATTTATTTGAAATTTAAAATTTTAAGAATTATAACTAATTAATTAATTGACCTGCTTGAACAGGGTTCGTGACAGTATTAAACCTTTCATCACAATTAAGACCAACTTACTCTAAACAAACACTCTCTTTAAAACTTTATTAGGTGGCTTAAACACAAAAAAATAAAAAAAAGGAATCTCTTCTATGCACAGGGCACAGAGACAAGTTAAACCACTTTGAGTATGTTATATGAGCCTTAAATTACATTCTACAGGAGTCCTTTTTCCACAAATCGAACATATAACCTCCATGACATACTGCAACAACTTTGCTGTAAGGACCACAGAAAAATGAACTCAAATACCTAATAATTGGAGTCATCTTAATCAAACATATACCACTGTGAAGATAACTACCAACTGTACTAAAGCTCCTTTCGTAATTTCTCCAAGATGTTAAGCACAAAATAGCATCTTTCTCTTAGCTTTTATTCATGCCCAATCCATGTTCCGCAAAGGAATTTCGATTCGAGACAGTCGAATTTTGCACTTGGAAATTCTTTCAACACGACTGCCAGCATAAAAGAAACAATTTCGATTTTCAATTTGCAAAGAGTTCAGTTTCAGAAAATAGACAATGATTTCAAATGCAGCAATTTTAGTTTCTTTCCCAATTATAATTATAAGGTAACTGAAAAATGTCAAGATCCACATCATCGAATATTATTACTACAATCAACCTTTTCCTTCTCAAGCGAAATGCCTTCAACAACTTGAACAAAAGCATGAGTCCAAGACATTACCTTCACCAGAGCGCCAACTAGAGGACTCAACGTCTGGAAATCTTGGACCAAAACACAACCAATAAGAGGCAAAACAGCGCAAATAGAACCACGTGGAGGATATGATTAGAGCCACTCTGAACGATCCGCTTGTTTAATCTTCTCATGTTGTTCTTCACGCCAGCTTGAGCTTTGATAAGAGTCATTTGCTGTTTCAGAACACAATATTTGGCTGTCATTCTTTGGGCAATTTGTTCAATGGAGTATGTTTCCAATTAAAAATAGAGATATCATATCTCATATTCCCACAGCAAGAAGAAAAGGTTGGATTTTCCGAAACCACAAGACCAGTAGCAGGATATGAGCAGCAGCAATTGTTTCCTTTCGATTCCTAAATATCATTTACCATCTTCTTGATAACTATTATTGACAGTGGCGTAGATTGTTAATCCTTTAACCTCCTAATCAATATTTAAAGTGACTTGCAAGGACACTCTTCAGACACTATAAAATCCATTCATTCAGACTGATAAACCCATATAAGGATAAATAGATGGATGAATGTCAAGTTACCTAAGAATATCCCAAAGGTGTCTCCAAACCATTTCTCTTGACTACGAGTCTCACTAAGAGAGACATTAACAGGACAGCCACCAGCAGGCTATACAATTCTGTGCATATATAGACAATAATTATTCACTGCTAATATGTAATTCTTACTTTGGTGCCAAAGCCACCAATAAATTACAAATTTCTAGAGAGACGGTGCATAAAAGTTTCATTAACATTGGCAATATTTGTATCAGGGGAAGCTTTCTTCTATCAAGAATCATGGTAGCTATTAAATAGGGTGACAATATATCTGAATCTTCACAGCATAAAAGATCACTTGCTAACTAGCATTCATTTACTATGTTTCAAGTTCAACACAGGATGCTGACAACGAGGAGTGTAGCCACTGTAAACCATAATTGGTGTACTGAGCTTGCATTTGACTGAGAACAGATTTCAAACCAGAAATTAAGAATATTTCTTTTGTAAGGCCAAAAATGAGGTAATTGCAGGATAATAGAACTGTAAAAGGGATCTGTAACCAACACACTATAAGAAAAAGTCAACAGGACAAACATAGGATACAAATGTTGCTTACAACAGTCAAAGTGTTGATGATATACCAACTGATTCATAAACTCATTCTGAAATTTTGCCTCGGTTTCTATCTCTTGAGCTACCTGGATTGCAATACATGCATCAGAGATCAATAAACAAAGAGCAAACAAAGAATCAGATACAAGCGAACAGGTGATAACATTGAGCATTCCCGTCCACTTATATGGAAAATAATGGAAGATGACAAAATGGAAATGACAAAACAAACAAAATGTAAGAAGTCACAAATGAGTAAACAGGCTAAGTGTGCTGTGCCGCTCATGGCACTAAACAACTTGTGGTGAACGGTGTTAGGCCGTTATAGTATGGCTCAATGCCTCAAACGGTACCAGACTATGGGTCAGCCATACCGCATGCCGTGCCAGCCCAATTCACAATCAGGCCATGCCGACCCAATGCACAATCAGGCCATGCCAACCCACGGAATGGATCGAGTCATGCTTGACATGACCCAATAATCTTTTTTTTCATATATGTGCAACAATCATGCGACCATTACAAAGCAATAATCATGTAACCGTTGGTTAGAAGCAAGAGGGCACCAAAGGCTGTAACGATGTTATCCTTTTCATGGATTGGATAGACGTGAAAGATTACATCAGAAATCCAACTATTTTGAGTTGCAATGAAGAAAATAACTCTAGAAGTAATGACAGTGAAAATATAGGTGATACTTAAAAATAAGTAAATTATTATTAAATATATATTTTTCCTACTTTTATAAATTATAACATTAAAAATATTCAATAAAATAAATAAAATATAATATATTTTTTTAATAATATTTTGTATAATTTTATTTTTCATATATCTTTTTGATTTTTATATTATGACCATACCTAACACAGTACAGCCCATAGTCTTACCTAGCATAGAAAGGCCACGTGCCATGATGGGTTGCCTGTGCTAGGCCGGGGCATATTTGTCTCGATGAAATAAATTATAACATTAAAAATGTGATGTAATACTAAAAATTGTGATGTATTTTGCTACTTTTATAAATTGTAATATTAAAAATATTTAATGAAATAAATAAAATATGATGCATTTTTTATAATATTTTGTATAATTTTATTCAACGTATATCTTTTTTATTTTTTATATTAGGGTCATGCCTAGCATGGCCCGTAGACACACTTGGCCTAACTCAGGCGGGTCACATGCCGTACTAGATCAAGGCATATTTGTCTCATGTCATAAGAAGTATTAAAATTCAAATCGAACCATGTAAATTTTCACATAATTTTTCTCATATCTTTAAATTTTTCTAGAAATTTAGATAAATTTAGTTTTAATTATAAGAAAAAAAAATACTCTATTATGAAAGTTAGAGACTTTCAATATAAACTAGTACTAAAATCCCAAAATCCTTTATATAGGGAAATGAATTCTCAAAATCTTCTTTCATATCTAGTTATTACTTGTTATTATTAATTGATTACTCGTATTTTCGGACTTTTAATTAGCAATTTACTTGCATTCTATATACTCGACACTAATATCATTTTCACTTTTGTATCCCGAGATCGACCCAACAATTAAAAGTGCCTTTGGATCAACTTCACTGGCATCCATTCCCGTTAGGAACAGGATACACCACACGGTGAGACAATGATGGCCCAAGCAATACTACAGTCGACTGCTCAAACAACTCTTGCAATTCATCCGACCATAGTAACTTGTATTTAAACTATTGTGAGAAGGGTGACTGGGCTTAAAACCCAAGATGAGTCTTTCGATGGGATAGAAAGATAGGTAGATAGCCTTAACTATCTAATTGAGGTCACTAGAAAAGGTGGTCAAGGACCAAATAGACGATGTTCACGACTCAATAAGGGTGTTGCAAGAAGAGAACACCGTATTCACCAGTAAGGCTAGCCTTCTAGTGCACATTACCACAACTAATAGCGGTGCCTTTATCAGTAGTAGAGTCAAGCCTTCAAAACCTGGCTCACATAATGGTGTACAAAATTCGAAGAAGTTTCACAAATTCATCTTTGATCTAGAACAATACTTTAGGGTTGCAAAAATGGATTCAAATGAGTCAAAGATTTCCATGGCAACCATGTACTTGACCGGAGATGGCAAACTATGGTGATGCACCAAATATGAGGAAATTGCCTAGAAAAAATTAAACATTAACTCATGCGACGTCCTCAATA
>JAOVVI020005591.1:0-10499 GCA_028571085.2 Nepenthes alata
ATCCTCGGCCAAAACCTCCCGAAGGACCCCAGACGTGATATCCCTTGCTTTATAAATTTAGATCACAAGATGAGGGATCTCAGGGATAGGCATCTCTGTTACCCTTATTTACTCGGCCTAAGTACTCTCAGTCTATGCCTCAATTATGTCGTCAGTTGGAATATCAATCTAATCTGAAACCTCTCCAGAAAAGATGGGCGGAAGGTCAGGCACGGGCTTGCCAAAGGAAGAAGGAGCGACAAACGGTTCAACACTTATGTCCTCGGTTTGAGAAGATTGGACAACGGGCTCACCAAATGTTGAGGGTCTGACCATGTCAGCACCTCGGATCGCCGCTATTCCAAATGGTCTCTTCTTCCCCACCAATTGACCGATGACGGCTTCATCGTCATTGGAGGAAGAATTCTCAACAATAGTCCTCGGACGTTTGCAAGCCTCGGTCCGATGACTTTTCTCTACCCTCTCGGACGACTGCTCGATCCTCAACGGCTTAAGTTTCCTTTTTAGCTTCCTTTTCTTCACGAGAGCAATGGTGGAGACTACTAAGTCCTCGGGATGAGGATCGCACTTGGCCTTTTTCAAAGGCATCAGCTTTTAACAATCGGTTCTTTTTATTTTCGTTAAAAGAACTGAGGTTATCGTGAATGAGGTTAGTGAAGTCCTTCACTGCCTCCCTCTCAGCACTCGAGGCATCATCACAAAAACTTGAGTTCACATTTTCCCATTCATTCGATACACCCTATTCAAGGAGACAGTAAGGAAAAGTACTTGTCTTTCCATCTCTTTGTGGAATCAAGATTTCCACCACTAATATTGAATTCGGGTTGAGGGGTAATAACAATTCAGTCTTGGCTGTGAGAAAATCTCAAAATAACATTGACTGCTGCAATTTCAAAAATTTTGTCATGACAGCGTACGAAGACACAAAGAGAGATAAGATATCTCACCGTATTTTGCTGTAATCTAGCCACTGGAACTTTGAGTGCCTTCTTTATCTAGTAAAGCTCCAGTGCCATAGGATAGCGAAGACCACCCTTTAGAAGGACTTCGTAAACGGTAACATAACCATCTGGAGGGATGCAGGCTCTATCGTTTGCACCAGGCAACAACATTGTAGTCAAACTCGGGGTCCTGTATTTAGCACGGATGACCTCCAGATATTCCAGAAAAAGGGTGGATGGAATAGCCTTTACTCTTGGAGCCATCGCAAAACCAGATAAGAAAAATAGGAGTCAAAAGTCTGAAGGAGGAAGACCCACAGTGTTCGAAAGAGATAACTTAGAGTTGTATAGGAAAATCTGAAGGAGTGGAAGGATTTTTAAACCACTGAAGAATTCAAAAGACGCACCTCATTATGGCCGGACCACGCGTCAACCTCCCATAAGTAGCAGGCAATAATGACCCTCATGTTTTCAAGGCAACGTCAATCGCATTTAATGCCTCAATTGACGGCGCACGACAGCATCTCGGACTCGAAGAAAGTCCTCGGACACATTTTGGTCAAGCTATTGGTCTCAATAATATTTTTGGACATTTGTAAGTTTGCACTGAAAAAAGGAAACATATGCCAGCAACAAGCTATTGCTGAATAATGGATACAGCGCAAAGGCACGGATGGTTTTCCGGTAGGAAAATGCCTTCGCATGTCACTCAAGATATTTTTTCAGCCAACAAGCATGCCAAAGATTGAATTCATCAAACTTCTTAGCATGAGGGTTAGTGATGCGTATTAATACTCAAGACCCAATTGGAAGGTCCATTTTCATGAGTTGGGCCCTTATACCAAGGAGGCTCAGGAGGCTAATTTGGCCCAAGAGAGGTAGCGGTTAAAGACTCTGTGAAGACCCGAGGACTTATGGTGATGACCGAGGACTCTGCTTAATCTGCAGAGTCTACATGCCAAAGTTTGTAGCTGACTCTGTCAATTACAAGAAGGGTTAAAGGCGACATCTCGGGAAAGATGACAACTTTTGTAGAGCACACGCAACAGTTGACTTTCAGAGTCAGTAGGTTTAACAGAGCGATAGGATGGGTTTTGAAAAGTTGGTCGCAGGCCTTCTTGCACACGCAAACCCCTTGCTGAGTAGGTGGTTACAGATCAGTATATATACAAAACGAACTCCTAGAGAAAAGGGGACCGAAATGAGAGAAAAACAGGGTGAACACAAGAAAACGATTTTCTACTTTCGAACTCTGTTCTCACTCTTTTCAGAACTTCTGTAACTTGAGTCCTTTGTAATCAAAACTTTTATAGTGAAATCGTTCAACGATAAAATGTTCCGTAATTTTTTTCTCTTATTTAAAAGAGAATTTTTCACATAAAATATTATATGTCACTGCTTCCCTCTCAAAACTTCTATAACTTTCTGAGACGCTAACTTAACTTCACATTTGCATCCTCTAATCACCTCCTCAGAAAAGGATCTTCCATTTCCTTTTGTATTGTACAAAATTCGGATTCAATTATACAGAGAAGGGGTTAGCTTCGAATAGCATTCAGACCCCGTTCGTACAATACTTAGGATTCGAAGACACAACAATGCTTGACTTGGACATTTTACCTTGGAATTTCCGGACACTTAATAATTAAGTTTCCAACAATCCAGTAAAGCAGAACTCTGTGATAAAAGTGATGGTATCAGGGGAAGTGGGCTCCTCGCAGTACATATTCTCCCTCAGCTTAATACGCAATTCCAAACCCTCTCTGCTTTCTTCCCTAAACATGGCCACCAAGCAACTTCCGCCATCGTCATCTCTTCATGTTTATATAAATCTCAGTCAGACGAACCACCGTGTCTCTGTTTCTCGATTTCGTCGAACACACACAAAAAGAAGAAGAAGAAGAAGAAAATGTACAAACAGTCGTTCAGGTGTTGTTACTTCTTCAAGCGCAGGTTCAAGCTGAAACAGACAGAGCCTCCGGAGGATATTAAGGACGTGTTTGATCTGTACTCGGAGAATGGAACAATGTCCATGAATGACCTACGGAGGTTCTTGGTGGAGCATCAAGGAGAAGATGAGGCCACCGTGGATAAAGAAGCTGAAGCCATTTTCAATAGTCTGAAGCATCTGAATGTTTTGCAGAGGAGAGGTCTTCACCTTGATGCCTTCTTCCGCTATCTTTTTGGGGACCTTAATTCTCCCCTTCCTCCTCCCACGGTATTTATTTCCCTTCTTTTCTTCTTATACCCTATTGCCATTCTTTCTATAACATAAATTCTCTGTTTGTTTGGCTTTTTTGTTATATTAATTTCCAGCTTTTAATGTTGATAATTTTATTTTCATAATTTAAATTGTTAAAATTATAAGATAAATCGAATTTAATTTAACATATCATTTATAAACTCAATAGTTTAAATAGTAATAAAGAAAAAAACCTTATTGTTGGAAAGTTGTCTATAACTGTATAATTACAATCCTCATAACTACTCCACCATCTCATCTATATTTGTTAGTAATCAAATTTACATTTAGATTAATTATCTGTTTGTTTAAATATTTAATATGAAAAAATTATTGAAAATTATAAAGAGATAAAACTGTATATAGATGAATTATATAATCTATTAAATATATATTTTTTTGTTTTGTTTCTTTGATGCAAAATTATGGGCATTGAATGTTCTCTTCATAAAACCTATAAGTTTTAGTAGAAATTTTTTTGGCTAGGGTTTCTTTTTTGAATTTGAATGAAAACTATAAAATCTTAATTAAATAAAATATAAATATAGATATTTATAACTTTTTTATTATTTTAATTTTCATAGATTTTTTTCCTGTTAATCAAATAAGAATATTTTACCAAAACAACTTAATTTTAAATATAATTTCTTCATTTTACAAATAAAAGGGGGATTCCAAACATCACTAGTGCAATTCAATTTGGATAAATTGAATGATGTGTATAATTTCTTCATTTAATGATGTGTATTTTTACAAATTTAAGTATAATTTCTTCATTTAATGATGTGTATTTTTAATTTAAATTCAATTTGGATAAATTCATCTAAACTTCTAAACTTTTTAATCTAAATTCTACGCATTATTACCATAAGTAAAAACTTTGAATGAGATAAAATTCATCCCCCATAATATCTTTCGATATTTAAGTTAATGTAATTTGCTTACTAATTTTAAACAACTAAAAATTAAAGAAGAGATGAGTGAATCTGAAAATTCAAATCTAAATTATTGATGGTGAAATCAAAAGGTCAATTTCAAAAACTTAATGTCTCCTCATTTTCATTTTCATTTCTTTTTTGTCTTTCCCCCTTGCCTAAAGGGGAGGTGTTTTTTTAACAGTGTCATCCAAAGATAGTTTTTTGAAAATGGTTTTTGTGAGTTAATTTCTCCTTAATGATTATTGAATGGAGCAATTCTCCTTAATGATTTTAATGATGAATCAGTTGCCTATCGTTAAATCATCTTGGTATAAAAATCATGGTTAACTACGCCAGTTACAAGTAGTTGATAGGCAATAAAAACTACAGGTTAAACAATACCTTGTGGCGGTTTGTAATGAACCATTCTAATCAATTTGCTAGTAATTTGCCTCATACAACATTGGGCTGATATTGTGCTTTTTATTCCATATTCAAGCATACTGACGCCATGGTTCTTCTTTTTTGGGGCTTGGCTTTCCACTTGGTTTAACCAGAGCCCAATTGTAGTCTCCTAGCCTTGAAATTCAAAGTTAGGCTTTATGTTCGGCTCTAAGTCCGGTTGCTAGCTTTTTATGAAAAAGGCATCCCCTTCGAATAAAATTGACTCATTAAATCTTCTTGTCAATCAAACTATTTCATTCATTTATAGTGCTTTGATCGATGGTAATGACAAATAGTGTTTGAATTTATTTTTATTGTTAGCATTTCAAAATGCAACATTTCATGCTGTACTTTTTGCATATAAGAAGTGGGATAGTTTACCTATAATCTCATCCATTTCTTCTATTTGTCATTGATGGAGGTGTCAAACCTTTTTAAGCCTGTATTTGTGTGGCAAATTATTTAACCGAGGCACCGAGGGCTGATTTTCAGCCCCAAGATTCGTCCTTTCAAAGGACTATTATGAATACAATCTCGGTCTCTTTCCTTTAAATAGGGAACCATCTTGATTTTTTTTCTTTTATCTAACTTTGCCAACTAGATTATCGTCCCGATCAAGCATTCTGGAGGAAAATTTTATGCCTCGGATTGTCTTTTTGCTTAGCTGCATATCTTTTAAAGGACTAGCCGATAAGTCAGAAGGTAGCCCATGCGAGTATTTAGTTCCCTCTACCATCACACTAGGGTCAAATGTTTAGATATAGTTGTCACTGAGAATCAGTCATTCATCCAGGTGACTTGGAGATGTTCAACTACTTGTTTTATGTGCAGTTTCTAAGAGTTGTATGACTATGCTTCCTTCTTATCCTTTGCCCTTTCTCTTTCCATTTGGAGGGTAACTATGGTGAAGTTAACGTCTCGTGAGACTCGGCTCATGTCTCAAGTACCTTTATCAGTGTCTTTAGTAGTGGATGGAATGGACATCTTAGTCTAATTTTCTTTTCCTATTCGAGACGCCGTTGAAGTTATATATAATGATTTTGCTGTAATTGGTGATGATCATTACCCTAATGTTGATCTTTTTTCTTTTACCTAGGTCATCTGACTCAGCACTTATGTATTAAAATACAGCTTGGACATACTTCAAAATGAAAATGAATGAAATATTAGGATGCTTCATATTTAATCTCCTAGATGTTTTATTTGATCTCCTTCTTCTCGTATTTGCATATATTACCTAAGAAATATGTTAACCTTTGGGGTAGTGATTGATATCCTACTTAAATCATCAAATGTACTAGAGTGACATTGCAACCACTCCAAAATATCAATAACTTGAAAATAAAAGTCTTAACAATTCATATTTATGATTCTCAATAGCATTTTCTAATAACAAAACTAATTGATATGGGCCAGATCTGATATTTTCATAGTTTTCCTAGATCATATCACAAGTCTAAATTTGATCTTATAAAACATTATTAACAATAGTCATGGACTAACTAGATGTATAAAGAGATCCACTAGATTCAAAAAAGTCATTCCATTGTGAATGAATGTTTTCAGGATAATCATGACATCTTCTGATTGAAATGACTAGTTGGTCATGCATTGAATGCATTTTAACATTTTTAAATGGATCTTTTCTTATTATTTTCTGTCTTTCATTTCTTTTGTGTCATTTAGAGGAGTCAATAAGCATGTTAGAATGCACCAGTTGGCTAGAGATATCAAACATTTTAGCAGTGGGTCTCACTGTAGAAACAATTTTGAAAAAGGTTATGACTCTTTAACTAATGATTTTGGCACTCAATTTACTTGACCTTAATCTTTGAGCCTTTGAATGGTGTCTTCTTAAATTGCTATAGTTTTTGAATCTCTTGTACTTTTTAAATCTTCAACTCTATTTTTCTTGATTCACTCATGGCACCGCAATGAGTTGGTGGTTCTTCTTCTGAATGGGTGGCTATCATTGGTTCATCTATGTCTCTTGATGACATACTTAATCTTTACGATAGTTATAATATTCCTGTTATTGTTCCTTGCATAATTCTGCGCTTGAGGATTAGACTTCTTTCTCTATGGATGGTCTTGTCATGATTTATGAATACCATCTGAAAATTGGAGTCCACATTACCATAGAGAGGGAATTCATAGAAGTAATGTACGCCCTTTAGAGCTCTATTATGTGTCTTCGCCCAAATGTCATTCAATACTCGGTAGATTTGTGTGTTTTATTTTGCCACCATTAAATGGAATTTGATGCTAAGACGGTGAAGACTACATTTCAATTTAATCAAGAAAAAAAAATTGAATTTCATTAGCTTTCCATAAAAAATTTAAAATAAATAAAGAAAATCATGATCTGTTAAAAATTAGAAGAATTAATTTCTTTTTACTAAGTTTAGTAAAGATTGGATCCTGTCCAATAAATAGGAAGATGTGAACTCAGTTTATCCTAGAAGTGTGGGAGAATGTGAAATTTTCAATGCTAAATCTCATAAAGATCTTATAATTCAGCGTGTTGATGAGTTATGATAAACCGGTAGTTTCCTTACTTCTAGTGCTCTTGCCACTATTGGATGGTATGTTGTTGTCGAGGGCAATGCCGTAGATGATGCCCCACCTCACCCCAAGAGAGGCATAAGGGTTTAATTTTGAAGGACTTCCGAGTGATACGGGCTAAGATAGTTCATTTCAAAAATCCCCCTAGCAAGATTTCTACCACCCAAGTTACCACTTCTGCTCAAGTAAGGTTATCAGTTGAGATTGAGGCCCTCTTATAGGGCCAAGATAATGATGCAAAGAGTGCGAAAGTAGTCGCATAATCATGGGTTCCTCTTCCAACTTCATTTCAAGCAGTATCTTATGAGAAGGTTCATTCTTCTCCTACTCTGTTAGAGGTTAAAGCCAGTGAACTCTTCATTGTCCTCGTCATAGAGAGGCTTCCTGGAGCCTTGGTGACTGACCTTATTGGCCATGATCTCTGGGTCTGATTAACCAAGGCATTCTGGGTCCTCTATTTTAACTAACCTCCTGGATGGGCCTCTAGTAGTTCGCACTCACTTGTGTAAATCCCCCTTAGGTTTAATCTTCTCGGAAAGTTTCTAGCCGAGCTATAGATGAGTTGGTTATGTCGTTGATCTACAAGTAGGAGCAAGATTGCTATTGTTGCCCCTACTCTTGTTTAGTTTAGAATACCAAAGAGGCATTTCGTGCTTCGCTGATATCTACTTCTACAGTGGCCCCTTTGGTCACCCGTATGATTTCTTCAAGACATGTTGCTCCTCCGAGTGATTTGGTCAAGGTGGTCACTTGTCTAGACAGTAGATGAATGTGCATATGAGATCTGCCCCTTTGTCTTAAGAAAATATTAGCCATGAGTGTTTTCAAAGGACACTTGATGCTGATAGTTCTCTTTACCAGGCTGCCCTGTTGCAATGTGATATTGAGGTACATCCTAAATTTATCCCCCATAATGAGGGGAGTGGTGATGGTTGTGGGCGCTAGTTGAAGGGATTTGGTTTAGAGAGTCCTTTTCCTTGAGCGGCTCTACTAATTTACTATTGGCCACTACCTGCACTTCCAAGTTTCAGTTCACCCAGCCCTTCTTCTAGACCTTTTGTTGGTAATGATCTTCTATCCGGAGATGTATTTCTCATTCCTTTTACCCCATCTTGTGTATGGTATTTACTAAGAAAATAGTTACTAATTTATATTTTGATAGTTTTTTGTCTTAATTGATTAAATTTATAAAAGGATGTTTCGTCCTAAATTTTACAACAAAGTTTCGACCCCGTGTAGGATTAGCTGAAACAGTATAAAATTAAATATTCAATACACGTAAAAAATATTTGTATCTAAATGATACGAGTAATACGATTATAAAAATAAAATAATAATAATAATAATAAAAGACAGTTTTTTTGGTGACGAAGAAAAAATTCGATACCCACGGTAATCGAGAAAAACCTTCCGGGTTTCAGCGACCAGAGAAGAAATGCACTATAAAAATCAACTTACAAATCAAGTGGTGACGACGCGCTAACCTAGTCGACTTACTCCCATTTTGCGATCCCTACCAAGGAACTCCTTGAATTTGCTGACGACAATGAAACCGGACGCCTTTCGGCCTTCATATCAATATTTCCTCTCGAGCCACTTAAATTGCCAAACACGATCGGATCCCCTTTTTCATAATACCCACGTCACCGACGAAGTTAAAAGAGTAGGGAAGTTGAATTGAAAAGAAAGGGTGATGTGAAAACTTGTTAGCACATGAAACACAATGATGAAAGATCAATTTTCTAAATTTCAGCGAGAATCATCGATTAAATGGAGTGAAAGAACTATTTCTCTCAAAGAGGCACGCTTCATAATGCTTAATCAAAAGTTTATGGCAAATAAAATAAGGTGCATATATATAGATGGCTTGAATAACGGGTTTAAAAATTCTGCCCGTTGCCACGGCAATCAAGTGCGGCGGGGTGTTTCAAAATTTTGCGCTCAAGCTCGTGGTGAACTCACGGCGAGCGTAGGGTTTTGGGCTCGAGCGGGTGGAGAGCTCACGATGAGCACAGGGCTTCAGGATTTTGGATTCGAGCGTGTGGAGGTTCACGTCAAGAGCGGTATTCCTGGAAGCCGAAACAAACAGTTACGTAAATATGTTGATGCAACATTTCAACGAAACACAACCCGATATCGACACAAGATTATATATGGTCGCAGAATATACCAATCATAAAAATGACCATAACAAGATCAAACATTGGCTTCTCTTCATTGGGACTTTTGGTCACTCCCGTGTGGGAGTAACCAAAATAGAAAAAATGTCAGAATGTTTTCACTTGGCCAAAATGAAAAAAAAATGTCAAAGTGGTTACACTTGGTCAGAGTAAAATTTTCAAAGCAAAAAATCTGGAGTAGAACTTCTGGAGAGCTTTACAAGGCCGAAGATGATGAAAATTTACCGAATAATAAAGTCGTATGGAAGGACAACTACTGATGGTCGAAGAACAACCTCCGAAAAGGTGATTCACAAAATCTGTGTAAATAGCAAACTTTGCAAAAAAAGAAATTGACTTTCAAAACTAGTAGCCGTTTTACAGAGTAGGTCAACTGCTTCCGGTAGGAAGACATATTGCAAAGTTGATGACAGAATTTGTTGTACACGCTACCACCTTGTAGAAGTAGGTGATCGTCCGGAGCTTATATGTATATGTGTGTGTGTGTGCGTGCTGAATTATGTAAGGAAGGAAGGAGAGAGTGTGAGGGATAGTGAGTGCAAAAGAGAAAAACAAAACAGAGAAAAAATAAAGAGTCGCTATTTTTACTTTTGTATTCTACTTTTACTCTATTCTCGACTCTCTAAGGAGTTGTGTAGTTAGGGTTTTTATAACTAAAATTTACATAGTGTGAGTTTGTGAGATAAGTGTCCCGTAATTTTTTTCTCTTATTCAGAAAAAGATTTTCACGTAAAATTTTGTATTCCAATTCTCTTCTATTTCGTTGTTGTGCGTGTGTGTCATATTTGTCCACTCAGATTCATTGACTGGCCAGCATACTCTTCCCAACAGTCTTTTTAGATCAAGAAATGGAGTGTTTAACTGCTACGTATATTCGTCTCGAAGTAGCACAAGCTTTGTAACTGTGTGTTAATAATGTTGAAGGTAGGGTGAAAACTTGAAGGATAAAGTCAACATTTTGAAAGATAGATTAGACAAATGGATAATTACGGCTTGTAACGTTGAGGATCAACTTGTTGCGTTTGTTGACCGAACGTGTGTTGTTGAGGATGGAGCTGCAGCTTTTGAAGCCCAAGTCGTGGTTGCTAAAGCCAAAGCCCATGAGTTAACGACTTCCCTTTATTTAGTTGAATGTGAAGCAACTGAGGCCATTGAGTGTGTTATTATCGCCAATCATACGGCTGAGTAGAGAAGGGTTGAATGTCTCTAG
>JAOVVI020005592.1:0-16346 GCA_028571085.2 Nepenthes alata
TTATTGTTTGTGTTGTGCAGGTCCAGGTTCGTAGAGACGGAGACCGGACCCTTCACCTGACGCCGCCGCGTGCTAAGGAATCCGAAGGCTCCCTAATCCGTACGGTAACCGCGGACTCGGGACACAACATAGATATATATATATATATTAGATAAATAATTAATTGTACATAAATTCGATTATAAAAAAATAAATATGTATATGGTGGTGTAATGCAGACCTAAGTAAAAAGGGAAAGAGAAAAAAATAAAAAAGTTAATTTATTGAAATTGCATTCTACAGGATAAATGAAACAATATTAATTAAAATTTACGATTTGTCAATAAAGATATGCAATTAGTAAAATATTAATTCTTACTCTGATATTAATATAACAACAGTTTGGCCAAAAAAATGATAAATGTCCTCAATAATAATATAAGTTAAAATTTAAAATTAAAATTAAAAGGTGAACAAAACCTAAATTAATGCAGAATAAATTTTACATGACTAAAATGGCTCAATCATACAAAATTTTTAGTTAAATACTAACCTAAATAATCTAAGTTTTTATTTTATATTAAAATAAAAATAACTCAAAACTTTTCTTTAATTCTAAAATAAATAATCCCTCCCAAGTAACGTGCAATGACGGTGATTTAAAAATAATAGGTCAATATAAAAAAATTGAAACTGATCATTCCTAACTAAAAATTGATATTAATTAATTACCGATGCGTCTTGGATTCCAAGCTTTAAATGGATTCAGGTCGAACTGCTCTTTGGATTCTAGTCATCGTCATTCACGCCTAGGATCCTACATACCACGACAAATGACGAGGAATCTGAGAAAAACGGCGGGACTTGCTCCCCGATTTATCTTCTGATACTCGAATTAGTAATCGGCATTCTAAAAATAAGATGGTAACTGCAGGGGATGCAAAGATGAATGCTGGGTGAGGGATTTTGAGAATGAGGATCGGAGGTGCACTCTTAGAGAGTGGCTTTAGTTGTGGAGTGTTCGTGAAAAGAGACTTCTCTGAGTACTGAGTTCACTGAAAACAAGTAGCAAAAAGAGGACAGAGTGATTGCATACTTGAAAGCTTGGTGAGCTTCTGTTAGTTTGAGTATGTAAGAGAACGTACTTATGAAGTGAGTCTCTATTGCTCTTTATAGTCGTGGGCCTCCGTCGTCTTCCTTATGTAGCGAGACGGGATACCCGTCCTTTGAGGGGATAGTTCCCTTTTCCGTATGGATGCGGGCGTCATTCTGGGTTATAACGGTCAGGAAGGAGGATTCCTTTCTTTCTACGGAAATATCGTGCACAGTGATCGTTGAGGTTGCCTTTGAGAGTCGAGCGGGATGTGCTCTGATTTTGAGAGATTTTCGCTACATAAGAGATTGTCATTGTTGGAGGTGTGAGAAATTAGGGTAGATGACCGTTAATATTTGGGAAGGTAGACGTGGGCCAATTTTAATTTGGGTCGCGTCCGGCCTACTTGGTATGCTATCCAGTCAACGGCAACGTTGATCGTCTCAAGAAAAAACGGGCGGCTATAAATTTTGGGTTACTTACCCTTTTAAACCGGCTTGCTACACCCATCCCCATCTTTAGCCCTCCACGTCGGTGGCTTAGATTTTCAGCCTTCGACATGTTTACGATGAGACGTGGCTGCAATATCGTCTCCTCAGGTCTGTCCTAAATTATCCTTTTCACTGTTCTTGGCGTGATTTTTCTACTTTTTGATTCTCTGCAGATTTCCCAATGATGTTGCCTTTTGACGTTTAGTGTTTCCGCCTATTTCCCTGCGTGTTATAAATTGAGGAGCTTTCGATGTGGCTCAGCATTGCTTTCTTAACTGCCTGGTGGGATGGCATGGGAGCTCGACTTCATCGGGAAGCTTGTCGCCTCAGGTGCTCGTTGGGAGCTCAGACTGGTCGTGCTCTTTGGCACTACTGTTTCGAGTTATGGAGCTTAAATTGCCTTAGTCGCCCCTTCTCGTGCAAGATGTCGCTTTGGTTACCCCCTTTCATGGGGTTGGTTGTTATTGAGATTTGAATCCGGGTTCAAATCCCTCCACATTCAAATTTTGACAACTCTTTTTGAGGGTTGTGGGCCCCTCATATAACTCTCGTCCTGTTCCCATAAGTACTGTCATGTATCGGCCTTTGCTAGCCATGTAACTTGTAAAGAGAAAGTTAATGAGAAAACTTGTAGTTGTTCTCGGCTTTTGTCTTTTGTTGCCTTGCATATTTTGGTTTTTTTAATTTTGCGCTCCGGAATGGAGGTTGATTGGATCTGTTTACCACATCACTCGAATCCGAAGAATGAAATGGAAGCAAATGTTGACCGTATTCGTTGACCGCAATGTTTGAATCCGGAGAACGGAGTGGAAGTGAGTGTTGACCGAATTCGTCAACCGTAATGCTTGAATTTGGAGAATAGAGTGGAAGCAAAAGTTGACCGGATTTATTGACCGTAACGTTTGAATCCGGAGAACGGAGCGGAAGTGAATGTTGATCCGATTCATTGACCGTAACACTTGAATTTGGAGAATGGAGCAGAAGCAAATGTTGACCGAGTTTGCTAACTGTAACACTTAAACCTGGAGAACATGGTGGGTTGCCTTCGGTGCATCATTTAATTATGCAGCCGGCTGGGCAATCGAAGGGTTGCAAAATTGTTTTGAGACTCCCACCACTATAAGCAACCCGTTGCCTTTTTGGCTGAGCAACGCCACGTGTCGTCGCATAGGACGATTGTAATCCTTGCAATTAATGCACCTGAATATTCGACCTGACTGCGTCAATCGACACGTGTCCGTTATGATTGCCACGCCTTTTTGATGCGCTGCTTCTCTTTGGCGGCAGCGATCTTTATAAAAGTTACACGATAGTTCAAGCCTTCGTGCTCCTTTCTTCTCCATAACATTTCAAGTCTTCATCTCCCTTTCTATTCTGCTTTCATGGCGCCCTTTGTTAACAAAATTTCTTCCATTATCACTCCCGGTGAAGTTAAGGAACTCTATGTGCAATACAACATCCCATCCTCTATTGTGTACTCAGTCCCTAGGAAGCTGGAAAGGTCTTGCTCTCCTCCGGTGAGACATATTGCTATATACGATGCTCACCTGCAGAGTGGGCTTCGTCTCCCGGTCCCTGAGGAGCTACCCCACATTTTCACGGTGTTTCGCGTCCCTATTGCATGGCTCCAAGCGAATGCTGTGCGCTATCTTTGTTCAGTTTACATCTTTATCTGTCATCATTCGCCGCTGCTGATGGTGGAGGCCGTGAGGGTTATTTTGTGGTTTCCGCAGAGTAGAGATTGGATTTCGATCTCTTACAGGGAGCTGCGCATTAGTGGCACAATCTACAAGTCAGTCAAGAATCAGAAGGACTGGTTCTTTTTTATGTGCGTATCTGATGATTGGCCATTGTCCAGAGAAAGGGGTAGCGTTGCTGGGGTCTTAAATGGGAAGCCCTCTAAAGTTGTGGTGGAGGCTGTGAAGCCTCTACTACAATTGGTGCGGAAGCACCTTCCCAAGTTTAGGAGTGATCACTTGGTATCCTGGGAGGAGGTCAGGAGAGCTAGCTGGGGTCCCCCTTGACCAGTCAAAAATCTTAAAACTCCACTGCCGGCGACATCGCAACTGAAGAGGAAGGTTGGGCTCTTGCCATTGGTGAAACTCCAAGTAGTCCTAGAAAGAAGCGGGTGGCTCCAGCTACGCCAAATTCTTCTTCCTCCACTGAGCCAGATTACCGCATGGCTGGACAACTGGTTGGAGTTGGAGAACATTATGTGGTGGAGACTCCCACTACCCTTTTGGATTTGGGAGTCATTGAGGGAGTTGCCACCGGGGAGCTTGTCGTCGTGCCATCGGTGCCAAGCGATCCTGTAGTGCCAGTCGCGTCGGTGGAGTTGGCACCTGATGTAGGAGTGCTAGAGTAGCTGGCCCTTGAACTGCCTGCGGAGCTGGTGGAGACTGGCAAGGTTAGTCTCACCGTTGCTCTACTTCCTGTGGCCATGGGTGACGTGGAAGTCACTCCAGTGGAGGTCCCATCTGATGGAGTTGGAGTTGTAGAGGGAGCGAGGATCATTGGAGAGCTGGCTCATGTGGCCAGCAAGCTTAGTCTCCTGGTTGGCTCAACACAGGACCTCCCGCGGCAGAGCTCAGGGTCACAGGGTCCGGCAAGAAAGAATAAGAAGAAGTGCTTGTTCTTGACGGTAAAATTTTGAGAGAAGCTTCTTCTTTCTCTTAATTTTGCTGGCTTGGTTTGATTTATCTTTGTTTTTATTTTGTTGGAATTGTAGGACCAGAGAATACTTGGTGCGATGGTGAAGGGCTTGCACCAGCGGGGTGAGATGAACGAAGAAAGGGAGAAGGAAATTCTCCGGCTGACGGAGCTCCTGAGTAGCTCGGATGTCATTGTCGCTGCGGCCCAAAAAGATAGGAAAGAGAGTGCCGCCCAAGCCTGAAAAGACCCAGAGGAAAATGCTACCTTCAAGTCTGAGTCGCAGAGTTGAGAGAGAGGCTGGGGGGCTTGGAGGCTTGGGTCACCAGGTCTAAGCTGCAGGCTGGCAAATGTTGAGGAAGAGTCACCACGCTTGCAGCTGAGATATCAGTCTGCCTACGTCCATAGGAGGTGAGCTCACTACTTAAGAATAGAGTTTAGGAAGGCGTCAACCTCTGTAGGTGGATTGTCTCCCTGATGTCACCCGGCTTCCACGTTGGTGTTCTCGGCCCATTGAACTGCACAGCAATGGAGCGCGAGGACTTAGTGGATTAATCCCAGGCCGGAGGGGAGCCTCACCCTCCTAGTGGTCCCACGACTTAAGTTTGGACTGTTATATTTTGCTTTTCCTACCATGTAATTGTATATTAGTCCTTATTAATGGAAAGAGTTCGTTCCACCAATGTGTCGAGTATTATGTCTTTGCCAGACTTTCCTCTTTTTTCTCCTTTATTTAGTTTGCGCCGGCCGGCAGAGCTGCTAGTTGCTCATGCACGGTCTGACCGATCGTATCAAAACTTTGACCGTCACAGATTGACTACTCCATGACGCGATGTGATGTCAGTTTCTACACACTGCATTCGGGTTCAAT
Source organism: Nepenthes alata (assembly GCA_028571085.2). Lineage (NCBI taxonomy): Eukaryota > Viridiplantae > Streptophyta > Magnoliopsida > Caryophyllales > Nepenthaceae > Nepenthes > Nepenthes alata. Next base: position 5,084 of record JAOVVI020005592.1, read on the forward strand.
TGGGTAAAGACACGTATCTCCTTGTACAGAAGTGACGCACCCTTCAATCCCCATTGTGATCTGGTTTTTGCGGGAAATTTTGCCTATATAACCGTGGTGTCTCCTGCGATTTGCTCCATTAATTGGCTCCATAGTTTCTCTGCCTTCATCATTGCTGACAAGAATATGATTGATATTTTCACATTGCTTGGTTTTGGAAAAGAGGCGCCCCCTCCTCCCACACTGGAATCCTCCTCTGAAGGGGAGTGTAGCAATGGAAGGACACGGTCCGATAGCAGCGACGGAGACTCCACTAATGTTGTTGCGGACGAGGAGTGGAATCATTTAGGCCTCCCACATCTCTATCCCCAAGGTTCCTCAAGGGGAACCTTGTCCCATGGGCTTGCTAGCCCTTCTCGTTAGATATGCCTGCTTAGTTGCGTAGTGGCACAGTTTGACCGTTTGCAGTTTTCCTGTACTTACTCCTTTTTCCTCTTTTCTAGCTAGCAAGGAGGTCTCAGGAGTTGGACGAGTTTCTATCTTCGCAGGGAGACGAGATTGCCCGTATGATGCAGGCTCAGGCTAATCTCGTATCTATAGATATGGAGCATCCCGTTAACGCAACAGCTAGGGATTCGCTGTAGAGTCAGGCGCGAGCCAACTATCTTGACCAGGCCCTGTCAAAGTCTAAAGCCAGGCTGCAAGTCATGGAGAGGATTGCGGCTCTCGAAGGTGAGCTAAGGACAAGACTTCACCCTGAAGAGGTAGCTTCTGCCCTCGATGAGCGGTTTTAAGCTAGGATTGACTTTAGCAGACAGATAGTTTCCTTGGCGGATTCCCATTTTCCAGTCGACTTTTTGGACTTGAGGAATGTCAGCACCTCTCGTCGATCGGTTCTAATTGGATATCCGATCGGTCGTGGCCGAAGGCTTGCGCCATGTCCCCCTAGGGACCCTTCATGTTCGGGCAGTCGCTAGGACGAGTTGTGATAATTCATTGTACATGTGGCATTGTATAAATTTTCTATATATGAGCATACTCTTTATTAGCTGGATCACAATTTTCTTAATCCTTTAACCTTAAATTTGACTATATTAGTTTAATTAATCAAGATTATGATAAAATTTAAACTCAAGCCTTACATTTCTCCCATCATTAAAAAACTTTTATTATCAAAATTTTACATACCTCAATAAAGAAACAAATCCGGGTACTTCTCTTGAATCTCATCTTCCCTTTCCCACGTGGCCTCTTCATACAAATGAGTTCTTTATAAGATTTCGACCAACAAAATTACTTTTGTCTGAAACACTTGATCTTTTTTATCCAAAATCTGAATTGGTTTCTCAATATACGTAAAATTTTCACTTATCGTAAACAGATCGTATTCAGTAATGTATATCAGATCATATATATATTTTCGTGGTATTGACACATAGAACTTGTTATGAACGTCTCCAAAATTCAAGGGTAGAGACAATCTATAGGCCACTCCAATTTTCTCCAAAATTTTGAATAGTCTGATAAACCTCGACTTCAATTTACCTTTAATTTCAAATCTTAAGATTCCCTTTGATGGATATATCTTCAAAAATATATAATCTCTGACATCAAAACTCAATTTTAATCTCCTCCGATCAGTATAACTCTTTTTTTGAGTTTAGGTAACCTTTAACTGGTCATGAATTAATCAAATCCTTTTCGGGTGTCTCTTAAATTTTTTCCAATGAATCATGGAATGAAATTTTCTCTCATATAGAGCGTTGAATAGGGTCATACCAATACTTGCTTGATACCTGTTATTATATGCAAATTCAACCAATGCCAAATAATCATTCCAATTACTTGTTATCTCTGAAATTGAAACTCTTAATGTCTTTCAAAATCTAAATTGTTTACTCCAATCGTCCATCCATTTGGGGATAATAAGTCGTACTGAATTTTAAATTGGTCCCCGACTCTCGAGCAAGCTTTCCTAAAATTTAGAAACAAACCTTGAATCTTAATCTGATATAATAGAAGTTGATATACCATATAATCGGACCACCTCATTGAAATATATAATCTTGCCAGGCGATCTCTAGAAAACGTCATTCGTATGGATATGAAATGAGTCAACTTAATCAGCCGATCAACGATTTCCCAAACTGCATCATGGTTTCCCAGGGTCCTTGGCAATCCCATCACAAAGTCTATCGCTATGTCTTCTAATTTTCAACTTGGAGTCAGCATAGTTTGCAATAAATCGAGTGTCTTGTTATACTCAGCCTTCAATTGTTGTCAAATAAAACATCTATCTACATAAGCCGTAATTTCTCTTTTCATATTTCTCCACAAAAATAACGTTTTTAAATCTTGACACATCTTATTAATTCCAATGTGGATAGTAAACTTTAAACGATGAGCTTTATTCATGATTTTTTCTTTTAATTTACTAATATCCAGTACACATATCCGTTCTTGAAATTTCAAAACTCCATCGGCTCTTATACTAAAATCTGCTCTAGAGTTCCGATTCATATCTCCAACAATATCCACAAAACATTTGAGTTCACTTAATTTTATCTCAAATCTTCGGCTGCACTTAAACATAGGATAATAGCATCCGGTTACCTTGGGAGTGTCTTTTAATATCATATTATTTCATACATTCTAAAATATCCACCTCCTTGATCCTCAAGTGTGCCACAAAACTCATTACTTGATGACTCAAGGTATCTGCCACAACATTAGCCTTTCTCGATTGGTACTAAATTTTACAATCGTAATCTTTTAAGAAATCCAGCCATCTCTTTTGCCACATATTTAATTCTTTTTTAGAGAGTAAATATTTAAAACTCTTATAGTCTGAATATATGAGAAATTTCTCTCCATACAGATAATATCTTCAAATCTTCAATACAAAGATCGCTGCTGCCATTTCTAGATCGTGCTTCAGATAATTTATTTTGTGCATATTCGATTGTCTCGACTCATAAGTGATCACTTTCTCATGTATCAAAAAATACCCAAGCCCGGTCTTAGATGTATCATAATAAACCACAAATCCGTTGGATCCTTCAAGAATCACCAAAATAGGGGCTGTTATCAGATGGACTTTCAATTCTTGAAAATTTATTTCACAGTCTTCTCATTCATTCGAATTTAACTTCCTTCCTTATCAATCCGGTTAGTACGATAACAATTCTGAAAAAAAATACTTCACAAATCTTCGGTAGTAGCATGCCATTCCTAAGAAGCTCCTAACTTACCACTTGAAGTATTTTGGGATCAACCAAAATACCTCCTTTCGAGATGACATGGTCCAAAAATATAACATTATCAAGCCAAATTTGACAATTTTTCAACTTAACATATAGACTTCTTTCCCAAAGTGTCTGAAGTATAATCCTCAAATACATCTTGTGCTCTTCATAACTCCTCGAATATATTAATATATTATCAATGAATGCCACCACGAACTTGTCAAGATAGGGTTGGAATACTTGATTCATCAAATCAATAAAATTATAGTGTTGTTAGTTAATCCAAATGGTATGACCAGAAACTCATAATACTCATATCTCGTTTGGAAAGCCATCCTCACCACAGCTTCCTTCTTAATCCTAAATTAGTGATAACTCGGATGGAGATTAATCTTTAAAAATACTTGGGCAACTTATAATTGATCAAACAAGTTAACAATTCTTAACAATGGGTAATTTTTCTTGATGGTGATCTCATTCAACTCTCCATAGTCTATACACAGCCACATAGATCCATCTTTCTTCTACACAAACAGCACCGGAGCACCCCATGGGGACACACTTGGCCAGATAAAACCTTTCTCCAGCAACTCTTACGATTGTTGCTTCAATTTCTTGAGTTTCGATGGTTCCATTATGTAATGAGTCTTCGAAATAGATGCCGCTCCAAAAATTGTCTCAATCTCAAATTTAATCTTTCGGTTTGACGGCAGTCCCGATAAATCTTTTGGAAGACAGCTTCAAATTTACATACCACTGGAATATTCTTCGCTAGCACACTACGGCTCCCATGTTCTTACATAAGCCAAATACATTTGATATCCACTTTCCATCAAATAATGAGCATGCAAAGCCGAGATCATGTAGATGGATTGTTTATGTATTACTCCTTAAAAATAAAAGGGGGGTTCACATCCTAGAATGACAAAATACACTCTTTTATGAAAATAGTCAATGCTAATATGATAATTTGTTAATCAATCTATACCTAAAGTTATATTAAAATTATACATGTCTAACAAAATCAAATTTATCACCAACTCCAACCCATTAACTTAAACAATATACCTAGGGTACATAATATCAACAATCAAAGACGATCCTATCGGTGGGGATATTACTAACGTATAATTCATGATCCTCGGGAGTGATAACAAATATTGGAGACATTTTAGTGATACATATGAGTGTATTGACTCAGAATCTAAAAGTACATATGCTAGAATTTCAAAAATAGTAAGTTTACCTTCAATCATTGTGGACGATGCATCAACATCTTGAGCCGTCACCGGAAAACACTTCCCGAAGCACTTGGCTTCCTCGACGTCTGCCTCGAGAGATGAGGACAATCCTTGGTCATATAACTAGATTGGCCACAATTGAATCATAGTCCCAAAATCTTGTAGCACAGCCTCCCTCCATTAGATTTGCCACAATGAGGGCATACGAGTATAGATTGTTGATGGCCAGGTACACCCTTATGGCTTTGATTGTTAAGCTCCTTTCTTTCCTTTCTTCGGTGGCTTTGATCTCTAATGGGATCCTCCTAACCCTAAAATTTGGCCTCCTCAACTTGCAGACATCTTCTTAAAAAACTTCTCTCTTTCCAACTTTCGTTCAAATAAGAGAACTCGATCCAACACATCTCCATAAGTCGTTAGCTTCAACATCACCGGTTGCTTTCGAATGGCATCATTCAATTCTTGTAAAAAAATTCTTGCATCCCTCGCCTCATTATGGACCATGTGATGGGTATAGCAGGACAACCACGTGAACTTGGCATCATATTCCGCCACAGTCTGATTTCCTTATCTCAAAAGGGTGAATTCATCTTCCTTCTATTTCCTCAAGTATATAGGAAAATATTTGTTGATAAAAGCTTCCACAAATATGTCCCATGAAATCTCTTCGTTCTCCAAGCCCATAACTCTTTTCTTCATAGACCACCAACAATTAGCTTCTCCCTCCAATTTGTATGTGGTGAACATGACATTGTTCTCCTTCGGGTATCGAATTATGGTAAAAAAATTTTAATTTGCCAAATCTGAATTTCAGCCTTCGTAGGATCTTAGTCACCCATGGATTCAGGCACCCTTTTGTTGGTGAATCAATCGTAAGTTGTTGTCGCTGGGTTTTCCAAGGTTGGCTCTGGATTATGCGATCCCCTAGCCATTGATTCTATTATATCTGCCATTCTTGTCACGATATTCAAATATTCCTCCTCGTAATCGGGGCGAGAGCTGGGTCCAACATTGCCTCATTGTTCTGGAGATATATTTCAATCCTATCACAAAATAATTAATCATGTTAGATCCTTAAATTAAATAAATATTCTCTTTACGATATCTCTGATATCACTTTAATTGTCACATCCTAACACCCTAGCCCATTATTAATATTTAACCAATTATTATCGATTAATCAATTAGCTATCTAATCAATATTTAGGTGTGAATTTTACATTGATATCTCGACTGACCACAATAGAATAATATAGACTATACAGAGGATCAAAATTATACCACAGCCTATGTGGCTCTAACATTGATCCAAAACAGGCGTTGGACCTTATGTAAGGAGTTATGTCTATACAGTACACATAATCAGAGTAATATAATCTATAGAGCAGAAAAATTAAAACCCACAACTGACAACTGATAACCAATAATTGACTGTTGACCTCCGACATCCCACTATTACTCATCATAATCATCAAGAACTACACCCATGTTATCTTAATTAAATCATCCTGTAGTTTGCAGTCCGCAAACGCTTTTTTAATAGTGCACATGCACTAATTATAATCCAAAAGCTAACACAAATTCATTAGCTATTGTTCGAAACCGCAATACAATCATAAACTGCTGTCTGGAATTAAAATACAATATCATATTTCACAAATTCTAATCTAAACTCTTCATAACAGCTTATCCTTCAATCTCACTCGTCATATATGTACCTGAGTCTCGCATTTGAAGGGGTTAGTAAAATAAAAGTAATAAATGAGTCAAAAGTTTAGTAATATATATAATTAAATAAATGATCATATATAATTTACATTTAAAGCATATTAGAAGCTATCAAAATGATAATAAATTATAATCTAATACAATAATATGAAATTCTCATAATACTTATATAGAAAATTTAGATAAATCTTTTTCAGAATTCTTTATCATATTCTTATTTATTTCTTATCATTAAAGTATACTAAAATCTGATTTTCTTATGGTCCAATGGCCAGTAGGCCCTACCGACTAAATAAGCAAATAATCAAAATTTAGGTTATACTTATTTTCACACAATTAAAAGTTATACGTTAGTATTTAAGACTCGTAGATGGGCCGTCATATATATAGCTCTATAGATAAGGTCGAACGTTGCGTCTCACTAACGGATGATAGGTTCAAACTTTGATTTATCACTATAATATATTAAGACATTCCATAATATACTACTCATTAAACAATAATCATAATCTAATGTATATATTTAGAAAAACACTACACTTTTTTTTATAATTCATAATTTTCTCATTTTTGAAGAAATTGCTCATAACATTTTAATATAGTTGTAGAATTTCTCATATACGTTTATAAAAATTCTTAGCATGTAATACTTAATTATAATTTTCTTAATTATGTAGAACCATTCTTAGAAAATTTATAACAATCCATTTTATGAACAAATATATAGAGTATTTTCTAGCACATGCAAGAACTTTAAAACAAAGTTAAAATTTTGAAGTATATCATATTATAATTCCAGAACATGCATATAAATTTATTGTGAAAACTAGCTGAGTTAATCAATTTACATATATTTGGACTTGAATTTCATACATTTTTACAACAAAAAGAAAAGAATTTCACGTGCATGCTGAATATAAATATTATAATTTTAAAATTATATCATATATGAGTATTTAAAATAAAAAATACTCATAAAATTTACTAAAGAATAGCAACAAGAGAAAAAATATTTAGAACACGCTTGTCATAGCTTAATTGTCACCAAATTTTAGTTTAGATTCACTTAATTTGAGCTTTCTTGGTTTCCTCTCTCTCTTTTCCTCATCTCATTTCTCTTCTCTCAAATTTGTTGAGAAAAATGACAAAAATTAGTATAATTTCTCTATTTATACTAAATGGTGCTTGAGCAAAAAGTTGGACGCGCGTCAGGCACCAAGGTCATATATTGCGGTGCACGAACACTGCTCAAACGTTCTTTGAGCGCTGAACCCATGGGAAATGACTCTCGGGTGCTCCCTCGGGTGTACTTTAAGCGCAAACACGCTGGAATTGGCGCTCAAGTTCTAATCAGGTGCTGATTAGGCGTCCTTCCAATCGATATGATCCGATCAAATATTAACTTTTGATCCATTTTTTTTAACTTTGATATTAAATTCAATTATGTCTAACAGTATAATTCTGACATTGTAATTCAAATAAAAAGTCAACACCTACGTTTAAAAAGAAAAAAAAAAAAAGTACAGCACAATTATTGTTGTTGATAATTTCATTTTATACTAATTTTCTGGAAACTAAATGAAGGGAAAATATATTTAAACTTGCCCAGATTTCTCAAGTTCTTATCCTTCAACAATCTATAGAGGTGAGATTAGAGTTATAAATGAACCATATCATTCGTATATACCATTATACCATTCGGAGATGTGCTTCTATGCTAAGTTGTTCTTATTTCTTGCCTGTTAAATCAAGTCATACTTAAGTTTAATTTTAAAGTTTATTATATAAACGAGTTTGATATAAATTTGAATATATATAATTTGTTTAGATTAGTAAATAATCTAATCAAACTCAGAAAAAGATAAAATGAACAAGTTATTTTTAAAAAAAATACTCATTTATGAGGCGGTGATCTTTCACCTATTTATTACGTGTAAGTATAGATAAATGATCAGGTATAGTCTCTTCTTGTCCTAAATTTCTCAATTAAATTCCTAAAAAAGAAATATACATCTAATTAGTCTTGGTTTTGCATCCTTCCTATCTAAAACATACTTTAATGCTGTATAATTAGTACATATTATAACAAGTGAGGGAATCAAGTATGATCTAAACTTGTCTAGTGTAAAAATTACAATAATAAATTCCTTTTTAATAGTAGTATAATTAATTTGTGCATTGATGTGGGTCTTATGTGCATAGTACAGCACATAGGGTCTCTTATATTTTCGTTGGCCTAACACGGCCTCTACTACGCAATCACTAGGATCACACGTAAGTTTAAAAAGCAGTAACTAATCAGGTGTCTGCTTGGCAGGTGTTGCGGTGAATGATTCCTTGATCTTATCAAAAGCTCTCTCTGACATTTGAATGTCCACTCCAAAAGGACTTCTTGTGATAGCCGGTGGCAAAGGGATCTAACAATTGTACTACAAGATTGAATAAAATGCTTACAAAACCCTACATGTCCTAAAAATAACCATAAGTCTCTTATTTGTTTTCGGGTTAAAGAGGTTTTCATTGACTCAACTTTAGCCTTATTGATTTTTATTTCCTTAGAGGAGACAATGTACCCCGACACTATACTTTGAGTATTCGGGCGCCAATACAAATGTGCCTTGCCGTCCGAGCACAAGCCCACTAGAATCAATGCTCAGGAATCTCTTAGGTGTGCTATGGCAATATCCCGACTAATATCAATATCTTCCAAGATTCTATAATATATATATATATTTTTTTATCATATTTAAATTAACTCAAAATCATAATTAATATTAAAATAATTTAAATGGGAATCCAAGATATTACATTCTCTACTCCATATAAAAAATTTATCCTCAAAATTTATACCGTGAAAGTTATGAATTTAGAAATGAAAAACAAATCTTAATCATTACCTCAATTCTCAACAAATAGGAATATTCTCCCAGACTTGTTGATGTCTTTATCCTTTGTTACTATATATATATAAATAAGACAATTTTTTTAGATAATATGATAACAATTTTCTTTTAAAAGGAAGTTTTCATTATGACCTGAAATTCGATAAGTCTAATAAATTATTATTACTAAAATTTAAAATTTTAAATAAGTTTGATAAATAACATTAAATATCAAATTTTGGGTATGACAAATCAAATATATTGAACCAAATAAATCAATCTAATAAATTATTATTACCAAAATTTAAAATTTTAAATAAAATTAATAAATAATGTTAAATCTCAAAATTTGGGTATGACAAATTAAACATATTGAACAAAATAAATCAAAACCGGTGTAAGATCTCATCGAATAATCATTCGAATAATATAAATACGATCTACTCTATAATCATCATAAGTGAGATAATAATGTAACCAAAATTATAATCAGAATATAATATAATATCCCAACTATTTTTAAAATATAACCATGGGCCATACCTAGCCAACTCTGAAATCTAATCATATCAAATACCAATTTAAATCATAATGGAGCTAAAACTTACCAAATCAGACGAACAACTAGCAGATCACATCCGTACCACTACAATACATTCCAACTTTTCACTCTGAAGGAACAAAATATGAAACATGAGTTTAGAACTCAATAAGTATCATCTACGAATAAACAGGTCCAATAAATCAAGCAAATGGTCAAGGAATAAATATCAAAATTAGAAAATGAATATAAATCCAAGTAGCCAATATAGAAATCAATTTGTTAAATCTAAAATAAAATTTAATATCCAAATTTAATAATAATTTCACACTCAAATCAAATAATAAATCTAAACAAATGTCCATTTTAAAAACAGTCCCCAAGAAATAAAACAGAAGCAATTTGAACCGATTTCAATAGGCAAATAGCCAATCCAAAGTCCAATTTAAGTCCAAGTCCAAATTTGAGTCCAAGACTCAATCAGCTTGTGATTCAGAGTAAAATCTGATAGGTAGATGATCCAATAGCGTGCACAGAAGTTAAAATAGCACCGCAACAAATAATCCAAAGATTCGGATTAAAATTTATGTTCAAAATTAAATGTACATGACAAATCAAAATTTTCTGTTGGTAAAACTGACGAATCTTAAATCCAAGTCTAAATATCCAAATCTATATGGAAACACAAAACTTGCACCAAATCTGAATTTTAATTATTTAAAGACTAATTTAAAAAGCGGGTTACTCTGATCCGATAACCTTAGCCAAAATTAAATGTAGATAAGGCCAGCATATTAGGCCATATATGTATTATGTCTCCATAGGTAAGGTCGCTCATTATATTTTGATACTAGTAGCTTTGGTGTAATTTCTCAAATTGTCAAATATATTAGAATATCCAAATATATTATAAAGTCTAATAAAATCATCTAAAGGGAAGGGTCACTAAGTCCAAGTTTTTCCTACTGATGGAAAGAAATTCCCAATAACAAATATCTCTCTGTCATAAGCTGATCTAAATATCCAATATCCAAATCCAAATATAGTGATCACAACTTGAGACAGGCATATGAAAATATACGGCTTAATACAAGATTTCATACTCATTTTCATAAACACAGACTGATATAAATATATACAGTGTTTAAAAATTATCCATTTTTTTAAAAAATGACAAAATCTTTAAATATTATTAGTAACAGAATAAAACTCTCAAACAATCGATAAAATTGTCATGTAAGCACAGGAAAAATGAACAGGCTAGTTAAAAATACACACACGAGCTCAAAGCCTCCAAATCAAAATAAAATATTATCAGATGCAAAATTAGATAAAAAATAAGATTTAAAGATACTTTCTTTGACCTTTCTATAGATCAGAAGAAAGGATATTTCAAAATATTTGAATTGTGCTTTCTCTTTCCTACCGGCACTTCCTCTCTCTCTCTACCGTGTGGTTTCTCTCTCCTCACCGTGCGCCGCCTTGTCGCGTGCGCTGTCACCTTTACTTCCTCCTATGACCGTCTCCATGTTGGCGCAAAACGCTCGGAATGCACGGTGACCGAGCGGACAGGGTTCTCGGACAGCACACAGAGCAGAGCTCTCGGACGGCAAGAAAATAAGGATAGAGAACAAAAGAGAGCACACG
>JAOVVI020005593.1:0-16345 GCA_028571085.2 Nepenthes alata
CCCAAAAGCCCAAGCGGCGACAAAAGTCCGAGAGGCCCGATTAGCCAAAACAAGCTCAAGGATGCCACATGGGACTGACGTCATAGTTAAACCCAAGAAACGTCCGAGAACTCTAACCCCACAAATACGATGACTAGGAAAATGACCAGAGGACCTTCTAACAGACGATGACAACCTTGACATCTCCGTACAAGAAACCAAAATGACCAAGTATGTCTCTTCAATTGGCTCACAATGACCAAGAGGCCCGAGGACCTCAGACGTTCCTTCAGGTCTCAAATTAGTCCGAGAAGTCAGAAAAGATTCGAGGACACCTCACAAGGAACTAAAGATCCTTCAAACCACTAAGAAAGCAATTAACGTCTGAGAGCTGCCTCATTCAAACAAGTCCGCAACTCACAAAGAGACAAGGCACGCCACATATGGACAATAATTATTTCATATACAGCCGCGAGCGCCAACTAAGCAATTTTGCTATTACCAAGGAGTATGCAGCCACTGCAAGACGCCGCCTCCACAGCGCATAATGATGCTCAGAACACGTCTAGTCACATCAAAACTGACACCTAGAGTCTGCACGCCCCACACGATAATGTCCTATCAGCGGCGCCGACAGCTTGCCTCCTTGCACACGCCAACATGATTGACATGGCCAGCCGGGCAGGCGGATGGCTTCCCTACGCGCCTAGCACAGCCGACAGGATAGGTGGACAGCCTCCCAGTTATACGCAGGCTGTCACATGTCCTTTCCCCAACCGCACAAAATTTTTCTATAAATAACTAGCAAAACCTCTGTTCAAGGACCTTTTTTCTCGGCTCTTTTCAGACAAGAAGAAAAAGGCTCTTAAGCTTCCAAAAGAGAGAGCTTTCTACGTAGAGAGACTAGGAGAAAAAAGGGAAGAGACTCCCAAAGCTTGTATTTTGTAAGACTTCCACCCATAGCGAAGTATTTTTAAAGGCCCAGAGCCTCGTAATTTTTCCTCCTCAATCGAGGGAAGATTTTTTATATAAAATTTGATATTTTTTTCTCTCTCTTTATATTTTTATATCCTTAAATATTTATGTTATATCGAACCCACAAATTTGAAACTTAACAAATTCATTATCCCAAAATTTACTATTTTCGGCTTAGAGTCATTCTGATTATCTGCCAAAAAGAGCAAAAATCGGCTTGCAGGCGAGAAGAAGACAATAATTGAGGAAACCAAAGCAAGCCACTTGTATTACTGCGGGAAGACAGCGAGCGAGGATGGTGCTGAGAGAGAAGAAAAGGAATCTGACCCTATTTTTATGCTTCACTTGGACAGCAAGCCTCCTTTATGGCGAGATGTTTGCCTATTGGGTGCCTTCTCTTTGGTCCTGTGATTGGCCTCATCTTCTGCACGACACTTCTTCGATCTCTTCTTCCCTGGTAATAAACTCTTTAATCCATTACTTCTTCCCCAACCTTTTGTTCTCTTATATCATGTTTCCTGAAAATGAAACAAATTCGGATGCAAAACGTTCGATGAGTGTTTGATTATTGTTGTCAATATATACCACCTCCATGTTAGTGCAAGGTAATATTCGACCATGTTTCTTGAAATCGAGGTATATCCTACTTGAAAAGTTTGTTAGTAGTTAAAAGATCACTGAAAGAGGCCTATCAGAGAGGAAATGAGCAAGAGAATTCTAGAAATATGGCAAAAAAGTTGTTGAACCTCTGGCACGACGAATGGTGGACAGGATCGAGGGGAAGTTGCCAGATCTGGCGTAGCATATCGTTGAGGATCACTTTTTTTTTCCCCTTCTGTCTAAAATTACCTTCAATTCACTTGAAGGCAATAGATCACGTGGTTCAAACCTTGTGACTTGCTGAAGAGATCATGTTGAAATGCTTACCCATTCTGGAGATGTTATGCTGCCTGATTTCTGGTCAGCCAACAGGCGATCTTTCCCTGATCGGACTGGAGTGGTTTATGATCACGGAAGCATGGAGAATGGCTGAAAAAGGGTTACCTAACATGTCTTTTCGCCGAAACTGATCTCTGAGGCCTCGACCTTACCTGAAAGTCTTTTATGCGACAACTGATAACACCAAGGTTCAAGTTGGCTGGAATTTCAGTCAGCTAGTTCTGTAAATAGATGTGGAAGTGGATTTTGGATCCAGCCAAGCAATTTGTACGCATTGCTGGAGGAGTAGTTCTCTTTTGACTCTTCTCTTCATGTAAAAAAGGAGCTCAAATTTGTTGACAGTGCTGGTGTGATGTTTCCTGTCATAATCCATTGACTCTTGGGAACATTGTTGTGAACCTGCTTGAAACCATCGCAAAGTTGCTTGAAAAGCTGGTAAACTTGCTTGAGGGAATGACGATCAATCCTAACATTCAACTAATTGTTTTCATAATGGCTATCGAGTATCTCTCCTTGCACTTGGGTAAGATGTTGCTCTCTGTCAATCATCCTAGAGTCCAGCTAGTTGGCTTCTTGCAATATGGAAAGAGTGCATTTTGGCGTGCCCCCTAATCTCATTAGTGATAATCTCCATCAAGGTTGAGAGAGTGAAATTTCAACCTCATTATGGTCTCTGATTGTGGGGAGCTTGTAAACTATAAGGAAAAATATTGAAAAAAACTGGAAAAAAAAGACTATGGCTTCCAAAGTACCCCTCTTAGTAGATGTTAACACATTCCTGTGTCTCATGTCTCAGCCACTGATACTATATCATTTACAAATTTCATGCATGATGGAGCATTATCTTAGATGCGCCTAGTTAGTTCATCAATAATAGCAGAGACAAACAAATGCGAGTTGAAAGATAGCCCTTGGTGCAAGCCAATAGTAATTTAAAAGCCTCATCTACACCGCATGGATCCTCAGCAAGTTATTGCACAGCTGTACATGTCTTTTATAATTGACTCAACAATGACATGAAAGCCACATGACAGAGTACCGGGAAGGAAGGCCGAATTAGTAGTAATCAAATGGTGGTGTATAGGAATGAAGTTGATGTGGAAAAAAATAATCACACGCTAAAAAAAATCCTTTGTTGTACGAGTAAGCAGAAAATTTTGGCAGAAAAAAAAATTCACTGCTAGAGAACTTTCCAGAAAAAAATATTGACACTTTCTTCTAGGTGGCTTTGGTTACCATGTGGAAAAATTCTGATTATTTATCCATAACCAAATGTTTGATTGCAGCAGAATATAAACACCTCTTAGGATTTATCATAGGAAAGATTTCAGATCACAAATCACTAAGATTCGTGATAATCACCAAGATTGGTGGTCATTTAGATCCATCATTTCCAACTATGTTACTAAATATTCTAAGAAAAATCCTCTATTTTAGGGAACAATAGTCAACCATGTGTTAATACTCTCTTGTGGTTAAAATTCAGGTAAATAAAGGAGGTCAGCCTGATGATACTGTGAAAGTGGCTGTTATCACCGATCCACAGGTGAGTTTGTCTTCTCTTCTGATTTTTTCTTCATAAATAAAAACTAATCTAGTTTTATGCTTACATTCTACAGATCATGGATAGAACTTCCCTTCATCTTCCTCCAAAATCACTTGTTTTGGAGGTTGTGCAGTTCTACACAGATTTGTTCATGCGCAGGGCATTCCTTGCTTCTATTTTGCCTTTCAAACCTGATGTGATTCTATTTCTGGGTGATTACTTTGATGGAGGGCCCAGCTTGTCATACGAAGAGTAAGACTTTAACATATATTTTTCTGCTTGAAAGCTGAACTAGGTGGTGTTTACAACTACTATTTGCACAATTTCACATGTTGCAGTGTGGACCCCATGCCATGAAATTCTCTCCCCTTGTTATCCTTCGTTTATAATGGCATACAGAAGGAAACAACAATTAAATGCTCCCACCTTAAGAAATAAAGGAAAAAGTAACCTGGTTTGCTTTCATCGGAAGAAACTCCACTAACTGTTTCTGTTGTTGGCTTCTAAGGGGTGTGGTTTTCCCTGTCTGCTTAATTGTTATAGGATTTTCTTCCATGAATATATATATATATTCAGTTTTCTTTTTTAGATTGATGAAATAGTACTCGGAAAGGGTAACAAACAAACAGAAGAAGAATTTATATTATGGCTATTAATATCTATATTATTTATAGAGTGAAGGCACCAGGAGATCAGAATAAAGAGTGGATGTTAGATTTCTGCTTTTTTTTTTTTTTGTCTTGGTTTCTTGATATGGATTTGGAGTATTTCTCTAGGTACTGTTTTCTCGTATCTAATGACTCCCCCCTTTTGTATATTTAAAAGATTTTCATATTGCTAGTTTAGTTATTATCTCTTTTCTTTCATTTAATGACTAGATTAATTTAGTTTTCCACATATCAATGTTTTTCTTTTTGATTTTTTCATGTTGAGGAACAATTCATTTAAAAGCCTAATCTATGTAACTATCTTAAGTGAAATTTAAGCTCTTAGCTAAGGGCCAACAAGGTGTTTAAAAAGCTCAAATACTCCCCTGTTAGTGAATCACATTAAACCGGAAGAATAAGGGTCCAAGATTAGAGCTTTTAACCATTAGCTCAAGAGAGCCTTTGAAACAATGCAATGAACTGCCCAATTAAAATTTTTAGGGCATGTTTACTTTTGGGATATTGTTTTCTGTTTTCCTGTGTGCATTTGTTGATACTTGGAAATTATTCTTCCAATCTGCAAGACAAACGAGTTCAAGCGACATATGTTTACATGCACTAAATAAATATGCACTATAAATAATAATCTAAAGTGGTAGAAAATATAATTAAAGGATTGACTTGCTAACAAAGACAAAAAACAAGATCTAGACTCTTTCCAATCAATCATTTTGAGCCCAAGTTTTAGTGCTCCTTTTTCTAATATAATAAATAACATAATATAAAATATTAATAGTTTTGATTTTTACTTAGGACGTAAGTTTTTATCTTTTTACTAAAAAAAACAAGATTCAAATGCAAAATAAGGGAGAAAAAGTTTAAATTTATTGTGTCAAGGTCAGTTGTATTGTTAGCTAAATATACAACATTAAAAGCTTCATTGAGCTATAGGAAAAAGTATACTACATAACTTCAATGACATCTTAGAACCTAAGCCATACTACGTTACTTCTGAAACTATGCAAAATGCCTTTCATGAAGATAAGAAACCAATATTAAATTGTTAAGCAATTGTCTAACAGCAATCAACTTGTACATACTTGACTAAGAAATAAAATTAAGCTCCCTTAACATGTATCAAATATTTCTTCAACATGGAGTCATATTTATAAATCTATGAATCGACATTTTTGGCTTAATATTACTGCATAAATAGTGAGCTAGAATAATAAGTCATAAAGAACAATAGTTTGTTTGTGAAGGAAATATCTAGAATGCACTAAAACATGTTTTTTTTTCTTTTTAATGCAATACAAACTTGTAAAACTCAAAGACACTATTTCCCCAATGGAGAAATGCTGCCTTTGAACAGGATACCATTAAACAGGCCCCTGTTTAAACTGGCCTGTTTAAGTTTCCCCAATAGAAAAGACACTATTATTTCACTGATAAGTTTCCAAAAAAATAGCCCCTGTTTTCCGCCATTAAACAGGCCCGTAATAAAGTCTCAAATCTGACCCATATTCTTATGATACCAGAGAGATGAATTTTCAAGCCTTCCTCTTCTTACTCAAGTCAATTGATTATTTGATGACTAACAGATGGCAGGAATCTTTGAGCCGTTTCAAGCATATCTTTGATCTGAATGCACTTGGAAGGACTAAAGATATGAAAGTATACTATATTCCTGGGAACCATGACGTTGGCTATGCAGCGCAGCTCTTCCATAATCCAAAGGTAGACTTGTGTGTTGTTACTCAGACCTAGCAGATTCCATCAATACAGACTGCTTCCTTCAGTGTTGTTTGCATGGCTTAGAGCTAATTCATTTATCCACATGACATGCCATCAAGCATTTCTATTGATGTTGCATCACATCCCTTCTCTTTTGATGAAAATTGAGAGTTATCTGCCAAGATGTACTAGGATCAGGAGGTTCTGGTCCTCTCCCCCAACATCTTGTAAAAAAAAAAAAAGGATCAAATTTCTCACAGATGAAAGAAAGGAAAGTGTTTTGTCTGCCAATTTATTTTATCAAGAATGGTATTCTGCCACTAGTATTCTGTTTATTGCATTTTTGATATTCCCATAGATGGCTCTGATTATGGAAAACTGATTTATTTCATCTTTTCTACCATTATAGCTAGTTTGCTGACTGGTGCATTAATTCTGTTCAGGTTCTGGAGCGGTATGAAAAAAAATTTGGAGTGAGAAATTATAGATTCATGATTGGACAAGTGGACTTCATAGCCATTGATTCCCAAACTATAGATGGTATGTGAGGTAGTGTTGAAACATTTTTCTGCTCTTTGGTGTATGCTCATAATCATATTCTGTTTTGATGTGTGGAAGTTCGTAGGCATTAGGGGTATAGTTGTTAGATATGTTTTTTGAAGTTGGCTTTCTAAATAAGCATGCACATAATGATGGAGCATCGCTTTTTGACTATAGTATGGGGTCTCACAGCTTCTCACTTATATTGCAATCTGATTGAATCATAAAAGCAACTTTCATGGAAATTAAGTCAATGAAACTTCTTACAGCCATAGTTTGAAGAACTGGAGAATTCAGAAATGCAACATCAGAGATTATTTTACATTACGATGTTATTATATAGCCTTTTCTTGGGGAAAAGGAGTGGTGTTATTGAAGCTCTTGTATAAAAACTCAAAGAAGACTCTAGCTCAAAAGAATAATTTATACCACAGTGCAATGGCTACAAGGCGATATGTTATTTTGCTTACCCGGGGTAACATGTTATGCCTTCAACTTGTCTTGCCTGTTTTGCTTCATCATTGATGAGGTACATCATCCCCATGTAAATACTGGTTTTATGATTTCTTACATGATGTTTTACATAGGAGGATTCTGATATACTCCAATATTGAGTTCCTTAGATTTCACGAGTTTCAATTGATGATTGAAGGTTCTTACTGTTTCTTTCTGAACCATATGGAATTTCTTTTCTTAAACAATTTGGATACTGGTTTCCTTGATGAGTGCTAGTTGCATTTATGCCTACCAATTAGTGGAGCAGAGATGGAAATAGTAACCTCGTTAGTGCATTTAGCTGATCACACGATTGGACTTATATCCATGATATTGTGTAATGTATGCATTTCATGTTAGCTTGTCATCAAATGATTCAATGTTACGTAGGTTCTGTCTTTGCTCGAATAGCATTTTGGTATCGTAACACAAATTGATGTTTCACCTACAGGAAACTCAGAAAGGAGTCCAACTTCTGCAACATGGGATTTTTTGCAGAATATTTCAAAGGGTATGCCATACAAGATCCTCCTTTGTGCTTATTGGCTATGCAATGGCCACTGCCCTTGTCTATACAAAGTGCACTGTCCTTGGGCAGGGCTGACCCACCTGGCCTGCCTGGCGCGCCCTGTCATTTTCCCACCTTAGGAAGAGTTCGAATTGGTGTCCAAGCTGCCAATCAGTAACGAATGAAGACTTAAAGACATTTGGCTAGCATATTCAAGTTTTGTTTGATTGACATTTTTGAATATTAACCAGCACAAGTTAGCCAGTTAGTAACGACAACTTTAGGCATCGTGATTGGATTTATGTTTAGTAGTGTGATTCCTGCTACTGCCTGCCTTGTCATGACCTCATACCAAAAGCAGGTAATAATCAATACTAATTAAAACAGAATAAACATAATTCATTATCCATAAGGAAACAAACCTGAATACAATTACCCAAAATTCTAGGTCGGACCTGACAAAATTTAACCATTAATAATAATCATGATGAATAACTGCGGACTTAACACCAATCCGAACTATCTATTAGGTTCCTGAAGCATTGGCAATAACCTACTTACCTGAAATTCGCAAGCAAAATGACAATCCAACGCTATACAATCACAACATCCCATCTACATTGATCATACAATGCCGTAATCCCGATACTAAAACAATCCAAAGCAAATCCCTAGATAATACAAGCTGTTAGTCCATTACAAACACACACACACACACACATCATTCATTGAATATATGAAATCCAAATACAAATCCGATACAATGAAATATAGACAAAATTTTCCAATTGTCTTTGTCCAAGCACCCAGCAAGTAATTCATAGCCCTCTAATCTAATGTGCTAGAAATAATATAAAATCATAAACCAAAAGTTCAACAAGTTTATACATATATATAACAAATATGGGTCTAAATCAGAATGAAAAAATGAAAACATTAAAACATGTGTGAAATCCAATATATATCAAATGTTTCAAATATCAATATCAAAATCCGTCAAACATCCAAATATGATTTCGTTCGTAAAATTTGTAATATGAATGTAAATACCAAAAGGTCCAAATGTACGAAGTTGTCCAAAGGCTCAATTGTCCAAGTATCACAAATTCAGAAATCTTAAAGTCCAAAGTACAAAAATTGGATAAATATAAATATTAATCAAAACCTGCAATTCTCAAAAATCAAATATCTCAAATATCAAATCATATGCAATTAAAATCTCAAAAATCTAAAACATACTAAAATTTAAGAACCCATGATTAATAAACTAATTTTGAGAAAAAATTACATGTACTCTTAATAACCTTTGGCCAAATCACTACTATTTTAACCCATAAGGGGGCCGTTTACAATTTACTTCCTATTGACAGAGTCAAATATCACTTTCTTTTGTCACCCGTGGATGATAGGTGCAATCTCAAATTTATTTATATATACGAAGACGTCTGAATATATTATTCCGTTTAATTTTTTACAATGGTTCTCAATAAAATATAAATTAGGGGATTTTATAACAAATATCTAAAATTTTTTCTCTATAAAAAAAGTATAAAACTTTTACTCCGGAGAAGTACAAATGCAAAACTTTTTGCCATATAAAAAAGTGCAAATATCGAAATAAATAAGAAAATAGAGTCCAATCCAAAGCATATGCATGAACTATCACATGTAAGACCTAGATGCAAGATTTCATGGCTTTTCCTTTGCAAATATTTTCATTTACAAACATTTTCTTAATTCATTTATTTAGTGAAAACAAACAAATCTACAAATCTTTTGGTAAAACCAAACAAATCTTCAAAACAATTGATAAAAAATACATGCATGCACACGTATTCAAAGTAGGGAAGTAGAAGGTAGCATGCATATATAATAAAATATATAACTTAAAATGAAACTAGTAGAAATATGAAATAGAGCAAAAATCGTGTTTAGAAATACTTGCTTTAACCTTTTAATTTGACTAATCTGAGAAAATAAAGTTTCAAATCTATTTTCTTCTCTTCCTCTTTTTTCTTCCTCTTCTCTTTCTCTCTCATTTCCTCGTCTTTCCTGCAAAATTGATTGAAAATAGTGCATATGTTGCTTCTATAAAAGAATCGGCGCACGAGTGTTAGTCAGGCGCGCATCAGACACTACCTAAATCCTCAGGCATGTGCGAGTGCTGCGTCAGGCACGACTCAAGTGTTAGCAATATACCAAAATTGTGTACGAGCACTGCAGGGGTGCACTATAGACACCGCATAATCTGCCCAGAACACTTAGGAGTGCCCCAGAGGTGCTATTCGGGCGTGCATATTCTGCTTGGAAATGCTCATGACCACTGATTATGCGCCCATCAAGTGCCAAGCATGATCTCAAAAATTGATTTTCTTTTAAATTTTCATTGTACAGCTATTTTTTAAATTGTCTCAAAATTAATTTAATGGCATCATAACTTATAAAATGGTAAGCGGGCATTACATGCCTGGACTTGCTAGGTGCATAGCTTTTGTGGGTGAGGTCATGCAGTTGGAGTTTGGCCCAACCACACAAAGTGGGCAGCTGGAATTTTCACTACCCAAAAACAATTTTGAAGATGTCAGACTGGCACTTAAAGATGGTATTCTCTTCTTCAGATGTAGGATCAAATCCAAGAGTATTATTAACCCATGTCCCGCTGTATCGGCCGGATTGGACTTCCTGTGGCCCTTACCGATATTCACCACTTATCAACCAGGTATAATGCTTTTTGTTACATCAAGAAATTTTTTTATGAATAATTCCCTCATTACTCCCCGGCATAGTGGTTATTCTCATCTACTTAAGTAGTGTATTCTTAGTCTAATATTGCATTTTACTGCTCCCCCTTGTACTTACCAGTGTTTTTCCTTTGTGTTTTAGAGGATTGCCCGTTCTGCTTATGATGATGAGATAGTGTAAGCTTCTTGAGGCAACCCTGTGAAATCGACGCGTGAATTCCGCTGTTCTTTGACGCGTTGAAACTATTGTTTTAAGCTTTATGGCGTTATGGCTGATTTACTGTCGCAGCTATCAGAATTATATCACCGAGGAATCTTCAAACCGTCTATTGGACTTGATCCGACCCGTATGATCTCTTCACTCTCCTTGAAGCATTTCTTTGGGAAAACATGGTAAAGAAAGAAAAAGACAAACTGCATTCCATGAGGTTAAGTTGCTCCTTTAACAGGTACTTATCCTCTCGGGTCATGATCATGATCAATGTGTAGTCACCCACATGACCAAAAATGGGCCTGTCAATGAGGTAAACGCCAGAATTTCAGACACTGTTGAATTGTTTTCGAGATAGTGACATTTGATTACTACACAGCATACTCTGGGGACTGTAAGTTGGCAACAAGGCAACTTGTATCCATCTTTCATGCTTTTATCAGCAAGTAATTCTTCACATCCAAATGTTTCCACTCCAGAAGAAGTAATATCTACTCATCTTTGCTTTCTTCCAAATCAAACATACATTTACATATGGTAAATTAATAGTTATTCTTCTTGCATTTCATAGAATGCAGAATATACTTCAAACTTCAGTTATCTTCTGTTCTGAATTTCAATTTTAAACGATGTCAGGTATGCTGCCCTTTTTGTTGTGACCATTCTTGCTCTTTTGCTTTGGCCAAACAATGGCATAGACATTTGGCGTCCATTCAGTAACTTCGTAAGAGATGCAAAAGGCCTATTTGGTAGCAGTAGCAGCCTTTTTGGTAGTGGCACAAAAGAGAAAAATGATGATGATAACTGTGAGTACCAGATGGTATGGGATGCAGAAGGATGTATGCATCTTGTCAAGACATCTCCCAAGGACCCTTCTTCAAGCTCCAAAGAGTTGGGATCCATGGAGAGGTTTGTTCACTTTGGACTTTCAGTGAATTCATCTTCTATGTTAATGGCTTTTCTTCCGTAATGAATTCTAAAAGCTGGACATATATAAAAAGGTGACCCGGTGCATAAAATTTCTCACATTATGGGTTTAAAGAAAATTAGATATACAGTCTTATTTCTATAATATATAAGGTTGTTTGTATGATTTGAATCTATAAACTTGGTTCCCAATGCTCACCATCTAATAAAGCTAAAAATATCTCTCTTTTTAATGGAGGTATTCTTCCACTTGGTCCATTATTTTCTATTTGTAGAGTTGCACCCTTTTCTAAGCAGGTAGGTGCACGCCCTACTCGGTTCCCTATGTTGGTCAATGGGCGCCTCGCTGGGGAAGGTGCTTGACGAGGGGGCCTAAAAGAGAAGCTGTCCCTACTATTTTATTTTTGATCATTGAATTAAAATACAATGGTCATGATTTTAAAATATAAAAATTATGAAGATTTTTTTTTTAATTTAACATCTATTAAGTATTTAACCCAAAATGTAAAAAAATTTAAAAACTATTTATATGTTTTTTTTTTCAAAGTTAAAATCTAACCGGTTGGAATTTTTTTTTTTTTCATCCAATGGGTGAGAGGGGAGTAGAAGGGCTGCTATGCCTCCGACGAAGCAAGCCCCCCCCGGGATACAGTAGGTGCTTTGTGATCAATTTACTTACCAAAAAAAAAAAAAAAGCTTTGTGATCACTTTGATGTAAAAATGATAAATAATCTGTAGCCTAATGTATAGGTGAGGCTGACCAGCCTGGACCTTGATACTGAATTTCTACACCATCCATCTTCATAGATTTTATCATGCAATGAAACTTATGACAAACCCTTCAGGGCTTGTATGAGATTTATCTGAAGGTTCAAGAAGCAATTTATCCAAACTCGTTCCTTCAATTACAAAGTGATTGTATAAACATTTATTAGCATGCTTCTCATAGTGATTGTTTTGGAAGAGGTTTCTCTTTGTTTGGCTTGGCCGACTTTGGATAAAGCCTCATCCATCCTCTTTTCTAGCTCCATGCCAGGAGAAAGAGAAAGAGTCTTTATTTGCTAAAACATATACAGTAGAAAAGTAAGGAATGGAGCAATGGACAAGTAAACAGGGGACTAGCCATATAGACATCATCAAATAGTACCTTTTGATAAGAGATATGAATAATTGGTTTTGAGAAAACTAATATTTTCTAAATTATATGAGGCTAGTAATTAAACAACAACTTCCTTAGAATTTAGACCTAAGTATTTGGGAAAAAGCAAAATATTTGATAGAAGAACGGAAGATCCTTTTGAACAACTTCTTATAATAGGAAATTATTATATTTTGAAATTAATTCATCAGGTGGGTAATAAAATCTCTCTTTGTTTCTAGTTCTTTTGTAGTTAAACTCTCTCATATTACAAAAATCCTTAGTTAGAATTGAATTTCATCTTAGCACTTTTCACAATTTTAAGAAGACTTATTCTTTAGAGAACATAGTACAATAAAAGTTGTGTTTGGCGAGAGTTATTCTCTATTCTTGGCCTTTATAGTAGAATTAGAAGGCGGACTTAAGAAATAATGGTTTATCCTATGGCAGATGTCAATAGTTTTAGTCCACTTATCTCCAACTTATGAACTTAGCCTATATAAAACTATATGATAGAATCCAATCTTTCTGATTCATTAGTTTGAATTATGATTTTTCAATAATAAACGTTGATATAATGTCGTTGATTGAGGAATGGATATGTGCTTATTTATGAGTACTTGGCATTTTAGGATTTAACCTACCACTATGTTACTCAGGCCTTCCAATTTGTCATACATATGAGGTTTATACTTAGACTATTTCTTAGATATATGAGAAGATTTTGAATGATTCTATGTGTCTTGATTGTAGTAACTTTGGTCATGTGCTTGGACATTGCAATCGATTCAAGGTGTGCATATGTGCATCCTTGTGCTAGTTAGAGTGAGTAGCTAAGAAGCCCTAACGTACTTTGACAAGTGTCAGGACATCTTATTATTATTTTGTCTGAAAAATGCTCTGATATATGCTGAATATACTTGGTTATTTTGTGATTTTATGAACAAATAGGCTCATTAATACAAAAAACAAAAAAAAAATCATTTGATAATTTAAAAATAATTGAGAATTAGTTCTATTGTCTTCTCTTTTTTCTTATTATTTGAAGCATGTTGTAGCATATCTTTTTTTTTTATCAACTCAATTGCAAATTTGTAGCTTTTTTATTTTACATCGTGATATAAGAAATATGCATTTTTAATTGATAATTAAATATAGTGTTCTTGTTGGCTAATTATATTATTATATTTCAAATAAGTTATAAATTTTAGTTAATATATTCTCAAACAAAATATGTTCTCATTTTTATAAGATAACATATCGGTGTGTCTGTGTCCAGTGTTGGTGGCCGGGCAAGGTGTTTCCTAGTCAACCTTGATTGGTTAGCATATTAAACTCCTTTTTTGTGTATAGTGTGAAAAATAACAAGTGATTCTTAAAAATTATGTTATATTTGGTTAGCATGAGAACTTTGGAAATTGAAATGTATAAAACTTAAATACCTCTATTTATATTTTATCAAAATAAGATTTTACATTCAACATCCCAAAATCTATCAAAGAACTATGAAAAATTGTGAAAACCTCTATAGATAATAAATCTCAAATTTTTACAGTTTTACATCAAATAAACCATGTAAAACGAATTATATATTAATAATACGGTGATATTTTTTATTTTATTGTGATATTTGAAAGTAATATTGGCAAACATATAAGCCAATAGATGGTGCATTTACAAGTCAGGGCTTGACAACTAGACTCAGAAGCTACCCACTAAGTCAATTACTGTAGTGGCCAGTTTCCCACTAATATTATACAAAATTAGTCAAATAATTTCTAAACTAATAAATTTAATACTATAAATTATATAAATAGTTCGAATCAAATTAACCTGTATATTGATGATTTGAGTGGCTTATCCCAACCGATAGTTTTATTTGGTTTGATTATAGATTACTCCATAATTTGTACTGAATTGATCGATGTTCTCCCCTACTTTGTGCACCCTTGGTATCACATTGTAGTGTCCAACTTGCAGGGGAAATGCAGTGATGAGATCAACTAGAAAACAAATGAACCGGGATCAGCAAGAGTTACCGATGAAGGTAGACATAGATGTTGATACTGGGCTTGACCGGAACACGGGATTAGTACCCTCGAGATCAAGCAGATCGATGACAAAGATGGTGATCCGACGGTCTCTGAGGACGGCTCGAGCAGCTCTGTTCATTGCACTGGTGAATGTTCCTCTATACATGATGCTGCTATTCAAGGACTGGATCGACTAGTGGTATGAACAAGCTTTGGCAATTTCATACCGCACGAGTATTCCCTTTATACGGTCTAAATGAATATCTAAATCTAAATTCAAAACATCAAACCAAAAAGCATAATACATTGGACAGTCTATATTTAAAATTGACTGTATACATTTCATATATATGCGAAGGGAGATAGATGTTTATAGTATAAACAGTTTAATTTAAATATTTTGAACAGACAGTCCAATGGGAATGCTATAATGTTTTCATCTTCAATCCTCTCAAATATTTTCAGCCAGTGAAAAGCTTAGGTTAGCTGCTGGAGAATAGAAAATATGGTATCTATTTGTTGTTAATTTACGTGATATAAAAAGGATACCAAACACACTGGTCTCCTGAGATTCATCTTCCGTTTAGGATTCTGTCTTTCAGTCATAAGTAATGGTCAAGCTTGAAGCCAATATTGCAGGGCTCTGGGGCCGAGTTTCCATGGCAAGAAGCCATGGATTTTCTTGCGGCGATTCATGATGGAGGAATCCCGATCACTGGACAGGTACGCTCGTATACTTTTTTTTTTTTTTTTCAATTTCTCTGGACGAAACAATCCTGCTCTATCTATGCCTTCAATGCTGAGGATCCGAGCCACCATTTCTGGAGATTCTGTCTTTCAATCTGTAATAACGCATCTGAAACAAAGAGTTCGATGTAAATAAACTCCGAAGCCCTCTTGAATCTCAAACCCTACCAAAAGCAAAGAGTGGCTTCGATATGCAACGCAATAGACAGGATTGTTCGGCCCGCGAAAAACGATATACAACCTTCGGCAATCAATTTCGGTTTCATGCCTGACCTTCACTTCTCATAACCGTAGACTGAATTTGTTGGCAACGGTGAAGGAATCTCAGTTCTTATCTCATGAAAGTGATTTTGAGTTTTTCGACCCCAAATCTCGAACCCTAAGCAATTCGATTATATCGCGAATCAGGAAATACTAATTGATTCAGAATCGGAGCTTACTGTGTGCTTCAGCTTTGTAGCCCTGCCAGTCATCGCCGGGGGTTCGGTTGCGCCGGAGAGATCTTTCAACCGGCGACGGAGCTCACTTTGCTAATCATTTGAAGTTCAGAGCCGCACGCGCGTTTCATTCATAGGGGAGAGAGCTAGGCCATGGATTGGCCATCTCTTATTTTTAAAATAAATAATTATTAATTAATTATCTTAAAATAACTAAATTTTAAATAATTTTAATTTTTTAAAATATTAAAATTTAAATTTTTTATTTAAAAAATAAATCATTTAAATTAAGAGAATTAATATATCCATGTGGAGCTCTCCTGAATCATTGAGTGCATAGGATGGAACTATATCTCATCAAAATTGAATTTGGGCGGAATATGAATTAAATTTAGATAAAATTTTAGATAATTAAGCTCATTCATTTGCCTTTGATTATTTAATTATAAAACAATAATTTTCATCGATATATTTAGAAAATATCCAAAATTCGAGAATAACAATTTGGAAGCAATTTCATTTTAGGTTTTTTTTTTAAATTGATGTGATTTGTCTTGTAAATATGAGTTTTAATTATATAATAATAGTTTGGAATATATTTGATTGCTATAATAGTTGATGCCTAAGAAAAAAAATTTGTCAAATGATTCGGCATATAAAAAAATAAAGGTCCTGTTGGGTCCCATGTCCTGGCCCATAAGACAGGCCCAGGTCCACGAAGCAGAAAGTAGCAAGGCCCAGGTCCACG
>JAOVVI020005594.1:0-16344 GCA_028571085.2 Nepenthes alata
AGTTGTTCAGTGGGGTCCTAAAACGGATCGTCACATTTTCCCAGAATGGGATGCCTGCTGACGTGGCGTAGTGGTTCCTTTGGGCAGAATGGATTCTTCGCTCAAATGCTCCCGGTAGAGTTGGAGGTAGTCCCCTTCAGGCCCAGCTGACGCGGACGAACTCCTGAATGTCGTTCACTATTTTCTCCCTGGGTCTGAGTTCCTGATGTTGGTTCCCACGATTTCCCGGTTCGGCCCCATGCTGACATGGACGATGAGGTGCTTTTGGGCTTTATAGCTAATGCGCTTACAAGCCCCCGTTCCAGTGGGTGACAGTTTTGCCTGGTATGTGATACGGCCGGTTTTGTGTTATGCTGACGTGGCCCATAAGACCTTTATTTGCCAACCACAGTACGCTGCTGAGGCCTGGAGCTGCTGTGCGAAGCAACTACTGGAGGCAGCGGCATGTTGCAGATGCTAAAGCTTAAAAGGGACAAAATTTACTGGGCAAACCGGTCCTTTCCCTCACAACTTCCTGGTATGGGTCGCCTGTTGTCATGGACGATGTGGCTTTTTTGGGCAACCGGTTCCTTCTCTCACAAACTCCCGCTGCTCATGGAAAGCCATGCAGCCTGGGGACACCGGTTCTTTCTCTCATAAGTTTTCGGTATGGGTCACCTGTTGACTTGGTCGATGTGGCTCTTCTAGCCATCCGGTTTTCTCAAGCTCCCGCTGCCCATGGAAAGCCAAGCTGATGCCTAGCAGTCGCGGCTGCTGATCAAGCAGCTGTACTGCTGCTGCCTGGCTGTTACAAATGTTCAAAGACCTTTTGTAATTTTAATTTGGTCTCATGCTATGCTTCATAGTGGTGCTCGGGGTATGCCCTAGCGTTTATTTTCTGCCTCTTAGTCGGCAAAATACTAAGAGTTAGAAAATAGTTTTTATACTTTCTTTTATTTTAATACAATTTTAATTACTTACCAAAAAAAAATCTCCCGATGCGGAGGCAATCTAGGCAACTCATCAGGAAATACATCCTCAAAATTGTGGACAACTAGGATGTCTTTACCCGGCACCTTATGACTCCCAGTGGTGCAGGCATAAGCCAAGTAAGCTTTACATCCGCTTCTCACCAGATGTTTGGCATGTAAGGCCGATATCAATACATACATTTCCTTCTTCCTAATGCCTTGGAAGAAAAAGGTTTTCATCCTAGTGATATTAAAATAAACCCTCTTCATAAAGCAATCAATGGTGGCATGATTTTTAGCCAGCAAATCCATCTCTAGAATCACGTCAAAACCTCCCATGTTTAGTAACACCAAATCTACAATTAAATATTGCCCATCTACTTTCATTACGTATCTAGGATATACAACATCAGTAATTACAGGAAATCTAATAGGGGTACATACAAACAATTCATAATCAAATATATAAGGGGTAGTGGCAAGAAGGCACGTAAATCGTGGATAAATAAAAGAGTGGGTAGATCTTGAGTCAAATAAGATAGATGCAGGAACCCCACAAACATAAAGAGTACCTTCCACGACATTTGGCGATGCCTCCGGTTCCTGAATAGTCACTTTGAAGGCCTTAGCCGGAATAGTAGGCTTTCTCTCTTCTAGTTTCGGGCAATCCTTGATTAGGTGGCCTTGCTGTCCACATTTGAAACAGCTCCTGTCATCCGGTGGCATGCCTGCCTCGGATGCATCTTCCCAGAGGTGGTGCAGTGCGCCGCCGACGTCCTTGAATCAGTGACCGACTTAGCCGGCACAACACCCTTTCCTTTATCAGTCGTCCTTGTCTTCTTGGCCGATCCAAAAGATCCCCCAGTAGGTCCGATACTAACGCCTGCCCGGCTAGCTGCCCTCTTTGCGTAAACTTTCTCTATCTCTACTTCTTTTTCGTAAATAACTGCCCTGTCCAGTATATCAGCATACATCTCAAGCTTTAATGTGGATAGCTATTTCCTGATATCATCCCGCAGTCCTTGCTAAAACTTCTTCGCCTTTTTTAATTCGTCTTCTATATAATAAGGTGAGAATCGGGACAGCTCAGTGAATTTAGCATCATACTCAGTCACCGACATACTCCCTTGCCTTAATCTCATGAATTCCATCTCTTTTTGGTCCCAGAGACTGGATGGAAAGTATTTTTCCAGAAAATCTTTCTCGAACATATCCTAAGTGATCATCTCGTCGGGCACTCCTAGCACTCGCTTCCTCATGCCCCACCAATTGTCCGATTCACCTTCTAACTTATATACGACGAAGGTGACATTCTCCTGGTCCGTACACCCAATTACTGTAAATATTTTCTTCATCCTCTTTAGCCATTTATTAGCTTCCGCCTAATCAAGCTTCCCCAAAAATTCCGGTGCTCGCTCCGCAGTGAACCAATCATACGTGGTTGGAGCCAGGACGGCCGGAGCCATATGCCTATGCTCAATAGACTCCACTATGTTGGTCATTCTTTTTAATAAAGCTATATAAGTGGCCTCCCAATCATGGGGTGTATTACGGCCATTCCTTCTTCCTCTTCCACTAGCCATCCTAAAATCAAAATAGGCACGATATTATAATCCCAGGAAAAGAAAATATCCATCAACTCATCAAAATTGAACCTAGGCTAGGTTCCAAGCTTCTTTAGGACTCTAGTCGCCTATGTTACCCTGGCCTACTTCTTACGAAAATTACGTATGAAGATTTAAACCTATACTTCCGCATTTTCGATCGATTAATTCCTAAAGCATCTCATCTCTCTGATACCAGTTGTGACGGAACGAATTTTATTTTTGCATTCCGCCAGCGACCTCCCAGAACTGTCACCAAGGTTTCGGTGTTCTGGTCCGGGCTGATCGTGCCTCCCGATCACAAGATCACAGATGCCATCTAGGACCCTTACACGATATCCATAAAATATGCAACGGAAGCCAATCTAATAACCTGTCAAAGTATTTACATTCAAACCTATAAAACTCATTTATACATACATAGTCATAAAGGTCCAATTACAAAAATTTATATATTTTAACCGGATCATTACAATAAAGCTTCTTCGTCCGGGTAACTCCAAAATATGCTTCCGTGTCCTTAGAGTCATCCGGACGGAGCTCTAGTCACTGCATCTCGTCAGGCACGAGCTCTATAGTTTCATTTGGAGGGGGGGAAAATAGAAAAATAGTGAGCCGGAGCTCAACAAGGCACATGCAAATTTTTCGTAAAGCGTTTTATACTGTAAGACGGATACAGATTCATATGCAATATGAATATTATAAAATAACAGTTGTCTGGATCATGGAAGATACATAATGCAAAGAAAACAGGAAGGCCGGAGCAGTCAAAACTCTCGATTGTCATATTACAAAGCCGATTTCAAATTCATTTTTTCTTATTTCGGTCAAGTATAAAGACTTTTAGTTGACATGAAGCCTATTTTAAATCCATAAATCTAATTCCGGTCAATAATTATAATGTTATGACTCAAAGCCGGTTTACTTCTCCATTTTTATACAATTCAAGTTTAATTATAAATTGGGCAGAAAACGGAAAGCGAAAAGCAGAAGGCATAAATTAACCATGAAATCAAAATCGTATTTTCAGTCCAATCGTACAGCGAGCAAGACGTCAGAGATTCAGCTTATCAAACAGTAATTAAAATGGCAAGTCTGATATACAATGTGCTGAAACATTTAAATCTAAAGAGAACACTTACAATTTCTTAAAATCGGAACTTGAAAACATAAGTAAAATCTGAGTTTAAAAAGGAAAGGTGCACTTGCATTAAAATATTATTACAATTTAAGCTTGAAAATGAGGGTACACTTGCCTTACTGTTAACTACCCACTCCGACTGACTTGAAACTTTTTCTCCTTCTTTACTCCTTACCCTCCTTCCTCGCCAAGAATTCTACACCCGTCCCTCAGTTGGAGCTCAGTATATAAAGAGGAGGGATTAGGTGGAGTAAGTGGGGTGGGTTACCTACTTGGTACTTCCCTTCAGAGGTTAGGTGGGAGCGAGTGGGGTAAGTTACTTACTTGGTACTTTCATCTAGAAGGTTAATGGGGTAGTTTACTTGCTCTGATTAGATTCGGATCTAGTTGGGATCCAACGAAGTTGGCCCTTACCTTTAGTTTGCCCTTAATTCATCCTGGTCAATATTTCTGAATTCGGTAGTTAATTTTAATTGGTCAATATTTTCTTTAAGGTCAACCAATCTTTCTATTGGTCAACTTTTTCGGTCAACACTTATTACTCTAATCCGGCCCAACTTTTACTCAAAGTCGGCCAACGTTTCTTTTCTCTTATTCAAGGTCGGTCAACATTTCTAAAAATCGGTCAACCCTTAGATCAACATTCCGGTCAACATCTTGACGCTGGTCAACATCTTGACGTTCGTTAATATTTTGACGCCGGTCAATATCATGACACTGGTCAACAACTTGATTAGTTCTGGCCTTCCAGTGGTGTAAGGCCACTCCTGTTGAAGTCGAACTCAAAACATTGCGGTTTTTAAGTGGCAATATTTTACTTTGATTTTTAGCTTCTTTGATTTCGGGGTCTCACACTGCCAACACCTTTGGAGTCCTTAAAATCCATATCTTAACCTCAAGCCCTCACAACCTTATCCGTCATATTTATTCATTAGATTCAAGTATCCCTTCTTAGTAACATACTTACTTGAAAATCTTACCCCAAAGTCAATCAAATTTGACTTAAACTAAACTGACTACTTGAACCTCAAATCAGATCCTGAGATCTTACGGGCTCACACACTCCCCAAGTTACCATTAAAACATCAACATTTAATAACTTGATATCCTACTATCAGGTCAATTTATTCATTCCAAATCAGATCACCCAATTTTCACAATATCACACTAATTGAACAAAAATCCAAGGACTTTATCGTTCGATCAACCTCGAGCCAATTCGCAAGAGTTTCTTTCATATTTCATAACTGCACTACTCCGATATTGAAATCCTGTCCACGGTCTACCCTTCAGTTCTCTTTTGAATATCTTAATTTTAAACTTAATGATTCTCAATTAACAAATCATTAATTTCTTAGACAATTTTAATTTTCATGATTTCCTTGGATAGCCTCATCAATTCCATTTGGGGTTCTCAAAATCAATGTCAACTCTGGCTCTTTCTTGACAATAACCTTCATTACCGATTAAAAAAACTAATCTTCTCTTTTAATAACGTCCTCAAATTTCATTACGTCCGCACAATGACTTTCAGGTATGGCTTAACATGTCATTTAAACTTGATACACATCTTTATCATGTGACTTACAAGCACAGCGATATTTATTTCATCATCCCTTTTTACTACATATCTGAAACTTTAAAACCTATGACCCCAATTGTAAATCCGAATACCCTCTTCAAAATCATCTACACTAACGTGGCAATTTGCTAATCATCTTGGTATCCCATCAAAGTTCGGTGCTTAAGATGAGATCAACTAATTTATCCACTAACCCAAACCGGACACCGTTATATATAATTCCATCAGACAAGGATTTGCCCATCAATGGTTGATACCATCAGGGCTCATACAAATTTGCACATATTCTTTGTGCACCAGCTTCCTATCTAATTTTGACTTTTAAACATCCCAATGTCACATGGAGACAAAGTTCTTCAAATATTTGCCTTCAAAGCTTCCTACAAGATGGAACACAATACTAAAAAGCCAACTATCGGCTTTCCTTACCTTACCTAACTAGACTATATCTGGGCCATCAAAGATCTTAATTACTTTCCTCAATACATCGAGCTTAACTTATCACTGATCCTGAGGTTGAATAACTTAAACACTCCTATCCTTACTCATCTTAGCCTTAGATCAGATTATCTTAAACCTGAACCAAAAATCTAAATCGACCAACCTAGATCTGAGATCAATACTGATCAACTAATCAATACGTCCCAATTCAGGTCAATTCTAACGTATGTGAGCTAGGACACCTAGGATTTCCTAGGACTTATTCAATCTAACTTAATCATCCTATGTCTATACCTACTCATTCGGTCAGTCATAATCATTTCCTAAGCTTCCGCATATGATTCAGATCATTCATAAGGCATCTCGTTTTCTTTTATACTAATTGTGAAGGATCGGATATTTTTTGTACCCTTAAAAAATTTCATCATTACAGATACAGTAACAGAAGTCCAAATCCTAACCTAAAGTTCTAAGGGGAAATAGGCAGATTTTTTTCTAAAACTGGGCTAAACTGAAATAAAAACCTGAATAAAACCTGTATAATATAATAAGTACATGCACACAACTATCCAAATACGACAACTTCTCCTACAACACACATACACATGATCACAATTGCCATATCCATCTATGGCTTTAACACATAATCCTTTCCACTACACCAAAAACATACGAGAGATGCCATCTAGGACATGTACATATTCAATAATCAGAATAGCGGAAGCAATTATATCCATAATGTAAACCTGCGGAAGCATAAATGCTTTCTCATTAGAATACAAAACGCATCATAGCTATTAATACATAATTTCATCCACAATTAAGACATTTACATTAACAATATCCCAAAAATCCCAAGTCTTCAAAGGCTCCGAAACTCCATCCAACTCTTTGCTAAGCTCTAATCACTTTTGTTCATTCGGTATCGTCTCTATGTCCTTATCTGGAGGAGGAAAAATAAAACAGTGAGTCGAAACCCAATAAGGTACCAAAACATGCAGAATATCATATTCTCATGCAAAATAGATATATGGATACACAAAATCATATAAATACTTAAAAGACAGAAAAGTGCATGTAAACAGAGAAGGTATAAATTAATATAATCAAGCTTCAGAAATCTTAATTTAACAAAGCAAGCATTAGAAATCAAAGCCGAAATCAAACTTATAAATCCTAGAAATTTCCTTTTCAAATAATGAGGACCAAGCTAGTAGACCTTACCAGTAGAGGGGGCGAATAATCGATGATAGATTATATTCACTCCATATAATTCAAGGCATGAACTAAAATATTCTTCCTCACGAGATTATCCCTTTTTGTGGGATTATATACTAATACCTCTCGAAGGTCGGTAAATTATGTACTAATACCTCTCAAAGGACCCTGGATCATCTGAATTCTACCCTCTGAAACTAACGTCCTGAGGAAGGGCGGATTACATATAATTTCATGGATAAAATTATCATCGATTACCACTATAACGTTGTAAGGCATGCCAGAGAACCTTACTTGATTAAATCATTGTCTTAAGGCCAATTTCTTAATGACTCACTTAATTGAAAATACATAACTGAAATGCTTATCTGAAATTTCTTAACTAGAATGCTCAATTGAGACATTTAACTAAAATACTTACTGAGATACTGAACTGAAATGCTTATCTAAAGGGATTCTTGCTCATATTTTCTTAACCAAATTTTCTCATATCGAAAAGCCAAATTCAAACTTATGTATTCAGCACTTCAAATAAGTTCAAATGAGTTTCCATAATTCGAATATACAAATCCATGCAAAGTTTTCAGATACAGATCATTTAATAAACTAAAATAAGGCAACAATTAACATTTAAATTATCAAAATTTGAAGTTTCCAACACGATTTTTCTAAATTTTTGTTCTAGGGTTCAATACAAAACTTCTGGGCATAATTCGTGCACAAAACATGAGCCTAATCACAAAATCAAAATCATAAATTTAAATACATATATAAAATCATGTATTTTAACCAAAAATTCCCAAATTTTTGAGTTAGGGTTTCGCGTGAAGATTTCGGACATAAATAGGATACCAAATATATTATTATTTATGAAATTGACGCCATATATTGTCATACATGTAGATAAATATGAAATTTGTTTGATTAATTAGGAAAATATACTTTATTTACAGTAAATATGGAGAAACATGGATTTAAAGTAAAAACACAATATTTGAGATATTAAAACGCTACAAAAATGGTAAATAACGTCCGAAATATACTTGTCTGAACTCAATCTACCGTTATTTTTACCCGAATCAGAGTGGATTGGAAGGTTTCTCCCTTTTTTCTTCTTCCCCTCTCCTTCCTCTTCCTCTCCTCTCGCGTTCTGTCGAGTTGCTCCAGCTTAAATGAGCCCCAATCCCTTATAAAACGAAGGGAAAGAAAGCACATGAGGGATCCCATGACTGGCACTTGAGTGCCGCACGAGCAGCCTCACAGCTGTCGCCACCCCGTCTCACCTCGGGCGGCCATCAGACGACCGTGTTCACATTTTGGCGCTTCCCCGGCGCTCGAGCGGCCATCGAGCGCCAGTGCCTTTGCTCATCCCTCTTTGCCCATTTTGCTTATTTTGCTTCGATAACAAATTTTTCACTAAACTTAAGCTTGAATATGAGTTTTACCACTATGATTATTTCATAATCATCATATTCCGAGATCGGGATCTTACACAGACGTTGCAATCCTCAAAGAATTCTTAGCAGACAACTTATCAAATTTAGTTAGACCTTAGAATACTACACACCTTCATAACATTAATCAATTTTTCCCCATTAGCCACCGATTCAAAGTTCTACTGACCCACAATCATGTTACCGAAGCAATCAAATGCCCAACATAACACATCCTCCAACCAAACTCACATTCTTTTCTCAATTAAGCACACGGCTTATGGCCTTTCACAAAAAAATGCCCAAAATATGGCCGAAAGATCCAATCTATAAAACCCAAAAAAATATCAACAAAACCACAAACCCAAAAGGAATCACTGAAACTTATAACAGGTGTATCTTAATTCTAAAAGCTGCCACAACACAACTCTTGATTATCCACAATTGACAACACTCAAGATATAGATCAATTTTAGAAAACATCAAGCCTTTGTAAAAGATCAAACAATTCACCTATTCATTCATAGTGCTCGCTTATCAAACTATTCATCTCCCGAATAGCCTAAATTTTCAATCATCTACGTGAAACCTTATCAGTTCATCTTACTCACCCCAAAAGTTCTAAAGCATCTCACAACGGGTATTCAACCGATACTTCCTTGATTCTATACAGAATCCTTAAAAATTGGTGCCAATCCCAATGCAACCTTGACAGTAACCTCGATTTACCTATCAAAAGATAAATCAGCCTAATTCTTTCCTCCGAGAAACATCCTTGAATACTTACATAGTCGAAAATTCTTAGTGACCACAAGTCGACTTCCAAATGTTGTCTCATATGTTAAATAAACTTGATACATATCCTCATTAAATGACTTACAGGCAAAACGATACTAATTTCATTGCCATTTGATCAACTTTGCCTCATATTTAAATTTCACAATTCGATTGCAAAGTATAATATCATTACCAACACAATTCATACTAGTATGGAGACTCACCAACCAAATCATCCCCAAAATCATATCAAACCTCGGTACCACAAGCAATCAAATCAGCCTAACGAATCATATTTACGGACCCAAGAAAATATCGTAGATATCAACATAACTAGTATAAAGTCTAGATCCTTAAATAAATGAATAAACTTAGGAAACACAAATGAAATATGGATTCAGAATCGAAAATAATACACATATTGAAATGTTAAAATTTGAAAATCTTACCTGCCACCACAAGTAGTTCTTCGTCCACGTGCCATTACTAATACTCTTTCTAAAATAAGAACAATTCGAGTTAGTTTACAATTCAACTCGGACACTAACTAGGACACCATGCACTATGCGATCAAACATAACTAACTGATATTAACTTAGTCCAAACCTAAGTTAATTAACTTAGCTTATTTAAGACACTAACTTGGATAATTAGGACTATTCGGTTTGACTTGATTAACCTACGCCTTTGCCTACTTATTCAATTTATCTTACTATAACATAAACTTTCGTATAAGATTTAGATCAAACCTAAGGTATCTCCTTCTCTAATGCCACTTGTGTGACTGATCATATTTTTCTAATTGGAATCCAGTAGAGTTCTGACAGTAAAATGGCTGCCAAACTAATACAACCTGTACAGAAATTTCTATACCGCACAATATATAATCACACATCTCAACACAAGATCCAAATATCACCACAACAAATATGGGACACTAATGTCATAACTCCGGGTATGACGTTAGATCGATAAGATGATACTAGGTCCCCAGACAAACCATAAGTACATGTGGAAGTATATACATCCATCAAGAGCGGCAAAAATTACACTACGTATATATCATCATCATCATATGCATACACCAATATATAAATCCATCAAAAATGATACAAAATGCTCCACCAAATACAACTCCACAAAACTATGTCCAAAAAGGCTCTTCATCTAAAATTTGTAGCCTAACCAGCTCCTAAACTCTACTCCGCCTCATCGAGCATGAGGGTGTGCTCATTTAGAGGGAAGAAAATAGCAAGGGTGAGCCAAATGCTCAATAAGTGCAATAAAATCAAAAACAGTAAGAAATTTACATAGTATAAAGCGGAGGAAGGATATAAAAGTATAATGAAGATGTGTAAATATAAACCATGATAAAATACACTTTTTGGAATATATTTATCTTTTTTGATTTACTTATCTTTCTTTAGGTTTAAAAATATGCATAATATCTTTACTTTACAGATCAGGGCCAGTAGGCCTTACCAGTTCATGATTTAAATGAATTGAGGAAAAGAATGTGTATGTCCCCACACATTCTAAGGCGCTAACTACGAATCTCAACTTTAACGTCCGGTGGCGAACGGTGCCCGATAACTAGGGCCAGAAAACAAATAACAAATAGCAGATACACTACTAGAGTATCTCCCGTGGTCTATGAGTAATTTCTCAATTTACCACACTAATATCCTAAGATATGCCAGATAATACTACCATCTAAAATAAAAATCCTTGATCCAATTCCATAAATATTTATTCTTAAGGGAAGGTTCCACCAGAAACTTATAGAAAAGTTCTCACTCTCCAGAGAATGGTTAATCGGACTCATCAAATTGTAGAGTTTCCTTCAAATACATTGCATAACTCTCATATTTCATGATATGGATACAGATAATCATTTTCTTATAAGTTCATACATTCACATGCTTTCAATTATATGCACAAATAGTCATAAACCTTAGAACATGTAAGAAATTCTTACCACCGTAAGCCAAACATAATTTTAAAACTTCTGGACAACAAATCCCTTCACACTTACATGCAACATCGTTTTGAAACATACACAAGGTAACATATATGTACATGTGGTTAAATATCATGATTCACATCCACAATATTCCTAGAAAACACAAAATTAACATATACAAATTATACGTGTATCAATACCAAATTTTTGGGATACCCGCATCCATAAGGCTAGGATTTCATGATTCTAAATCCAAATCTTGCATAAATTTTGAAGGAAATGGGCAAAATTGAAGGGGGCGCGGGTTACCACTTGAAACTCACAAATCATATGTGAAATTGAAGTACAAACATGCTCAAACCGTGGGTATTATAAAATATAAACTTAATGGGGTATCAGAATGAGGATATCCGAATAAAACGAAACAAAAGTACAATAAACAAGAGAAAAGGGTATGAGTACACTTACCTCGACCCGATATATTACTTCTCTAACTAGCTTGAGGTCATAATTGGACTTGGGAAGCTTGAATTCATCATTCTCTCTCTCTCTTTAATGAAAACAACCAAAAAAATGACTGTTCGAAACCATCGCTAGATATTTATATCGTGGGTTAGCGCTCAAGCGCCGGCCGAGTGTTCTGCACGAGTCCCAGTGCCTTACAGGTGCTGCCGATTCTACTTTGAGCGCTCGCAGCATCACCCGAGGTGCTCGGCGAGCGCCTCTCGCCGACTATTCCTATATTTCTTGAACTTAAGTCTTCTACATGAATCAAGCCTAATTTTAATTATATTAACTTAATTATCTCATAATTATTATGTTTGGAATCCGAAACCTCACAACTCTCCCCACTTAGAAAATTTTGTCCTCAAAATTAACGAATTCTAACACATAAACGAGAAGGCATACCTTGAAATAAATAGTGATACTTGACCCGAATCTCCTCCTCCTTCTCTCACGTTGCCTTCTTGCGGGAGTGATTCCTCCACAAAACTTTCACTAGAGGGATGTTCTTCAAACGTAGGATTTTATCCTTTCAATCTAAAATCTAAACCAGCTTCTCCGAATATGATAAATCTTCCTGGATAGCCAACGGGCCGTAATCGATGACGTGCATTGGATCATGGATATACTTCCTCAACATCGAGACATGGAAGACATTGTGCACCTCGGCCAAACTCGGCGGCAACACCAAATAATACAACACTTCACCAACTCTCTCAAGGATCTAAAAGAGTCCAATAAATCGCAGCTTCAGCTTCCCTTGACACCAAATCTAGAAACTCCCTTCCACGGTGACACCTGGAGGAAAACAAAATCTCCAATCTCAAATCTGAACTCGGATCTCCTCTGGTCAACATAACTCTCCTACCGACTCTGTGCCATCTTCAGCTTCTCAAAAATTACCGCAGTCTTTTCTGACATCTCTCGAATTACATTAGGACCAAACAAATGCCTATCTCTTGTCTCCTCCTAATAGATCGGAGATCGGCATTTTTTACCATACAAAGTCTCAAAAGGAGTAATACCGATACTTGCCTAGAAACTATTATTATACTAAAATTTGGCCAACGATAGGTGGCCATCCCAATTTCCTCTCAGCTCCATCAATGAGGCTTTGAGCATATCCTTCAAAATCTAAATCATCCGCTCAAACTTGCCATATGCCTGAGGGTGATATGCTGTACTGAATTTCAAGTACATCATGTCCCTAGCTCCCGATGCAAACTCTCCCAGAACTTAGAAAGAAAACGTGGATCACAATCGGACACAATAGATACTGGCACACTGTGCAGTCTAACAATCTCATTGATGTATATTTGCGCTAGACGATCCTGAGAATACGT
Source organism: Nepenthes alata (assembly GCA_028571085.2). Lineage (NCBI taxonomy): Eukaryota > Viridiplantae > Streptophyta > Magnoliopsida > Caryophyllales > Nepenthaceae > Nepenthes > Nepenthes alata. The sequence continues at coordinate 12,957 of JAOVVI020005594.1, forward strand.
TGTTTGAATGGTTAAGAAATGACCAAATTTTGTTAGCCGATCTACAATGACCCAAATAGTATCGTGATTTCTCGGGGTCCTAGGCAAGCTTGAAACAAAATCCATGGAAATATCCCCCCACTTCCAACTCAGAATGGGCAAGGACTACAACAAACCCCAGGGCTTCCTCCTCTTAGCTTTTAGCTACTGACAAATCAGACATTGGCTAACAAAGGTAACAATCTCCCTTCGCATATTGCTTCACCAAAATATTTTTCTCACGTCCTGGTACATCATATTTATCCCAAGATGTATTGTGTGCCTGGTTCTGTGAGCCTCCTTCATGATCTCTTCTTTCAGATCCTTATTGTTAGGTACACACAAATGATCCCGGAAGCACAAGACTCCATTAACACGAACACAAAAATCTCTCCGGGAGTCTCGGTCAAGATCTCTAACAATATCCATAAGAAATGTATCACTTGCCTGCCCTTCCTTAATCCTTTGAAGGATCTCAGGCTGCACCTGCAAGAAAGACAATATAATCCCGTCGCCTTTGATATAACACTAGATATTGCAAAACTTCAAGCAATCTCGTATCTTCATCTACTTGATCTGTAGTCTTGCTACAAAACCGGTCCGACGACTGAAGGTATCAACAACCACATTTGCCTTCCCCAGCTAGTAGTAGATCTCACAATCATAATCCTTAAGGAACTCGATCCACCTAATTTACCTCATACTTAGCTTCTTCTGCGAAAATAGGTACATGATGCTTTAGTGATCAGAATATGCAAGAAACTTCTCACCGTATAAGCAATACCTCCATATCTTCAATGCGAAAACAACGACGACTAGCTCTAAGTCATGGGTCGGATAGTTCTTCTCATGGATCTTTAATTGTCGAGATCCATAGGATACCACCTTCCCATTTTGCATTAAGACACACCCAAGGTAAATTTTAGAAGCATCACAATAAACCTTGAAACCATCGGGGATTGTCAAAATTGGTGTCAAAGTCAAACGATCCTTCAACTCCTAAAAACTTTGATCACATTCTTCTGTCCATATAAAACTCACATCCTTCTTTGTCAATCGGGTAAGCGGTAAAGAAATCCGAGAAAAGTTCTCCACAAAGCGGCGGTAGTAACCAACCATACCCGAAAAGCTATGGACCTCCGTCACCTCCGTCGGTTAACTCTGACTAATCACAACTTAAACTTTCTTCAGGTCCACCGAGACTCCACCATCAAAGACGACATGGCCCAAGAACACTACCTCATTGAGCCAAAACTCGCACTTCTTTAGCTTCATGAACAATTGATGCTCCCGAAGGGTTTGAAGCATGATCCTCGAATGCTACTCATACTTGACACAACTCTTGAAATAAATCAGGATGTCAACTATGAAAACCACGATAAATTTATGCAAGTACGGTTGAAAGACCCGATTCATCAAGTCTATAAAAGCTGTTGGTGCATTAGTCAATACGAACGGCAATACAAGAAACTTACAATAGCCATGTCTCATCTGGAAAGTCATCTTCGCCATATCCTCCTGCTTGACACGAAGTTGATAATATCCCGACTAAAGATCAATCTTAGAACACACGGGTCCCCTGCAACTGATTGAAGAGATCATCAATTCGCAGCAATGGGTACTTGTTCTTGATCGTGATCTTGTTTAGCTCATGACAATCTATACATAACCTCAAAGTCCTATCCTTCTTGATGAATAAGATTGGAGTACCCCACGGCAAAACACTCGATTTAATAAAATCCAAATCCAGAAGGTCCCGCAGTTGCTGCTTCAATTCTTTTAACTTGGCAGGAGTCATACATAAGGGGTCCTTGAAATAGGTGTTGATCTTAGGATGAGATCAATCCCAAACTCAATCTCTCAGTGTGGCGGTAAGGCAAACAACTTATTAGGAAATGCATCCTCAAACTCACGCATAACTAGAATCTCCCTAGCCGATAGTTCACGGCTCTCCTTCACACTAGCATAAGCCAAATAGGCTTCTCATCCACTTCGCAACAAATGACAGGCTTGCAAAGTCAAAATAAAGCTAGACGACTCCACCCATCGAATTTCCTGAATGTGAAAGGGCTCACATCGTGGAATTGCAAAGTCAACATTCTTGTGGAAACAATCAATAGTTACGTGATTCTTTTACAACCAATCCATTCCCAGGATAACATCGAAATCATGCATTTTCAAAAGAATCAAATCAACGGCTAACCACAATCCATTCACCTCAATCGGACACCCAAGGTATGAAACATCAGTCACAACCGAAGATTCTGTGGGTGTCGAAATAACTAACGAATAATTGAAAATAACAGGAGAAGATATAAGATGGCAGGTAAACTGAGGTGAAATAAAAGAATGAGTGAATCCAGAATCAAAAAGCACACAAGCAGAAGCACCACAAATTGGAAGAATACCTTCCACAATAGCATCAGATGCCTTTGCTTCACTGGTAGAAACTGCAAACACCTTTCCTGGGACAACTAGCTTTGGGACAAGGGTTTTCTTCTTGTAGGGACAATCTCTGATCTTGTACCTAGACTGTCCACAATTGAAATATACGCCCAACATCTTATAACAAGGCCTATCTTTGTGAGGCTTCCCTCAACGCTGACATAGATCAGCGAGAGCTTGCTTAGCCGGTGAGGAAGAGCTAATCTTCTTCCCTTGATCCGCCTTCCTTAACCTCTTTGGCGGTCTCTCCTGAACCCGAACTAGAGCTTGAACTAGCACCATCTCTGCTCGCCATCCTCTTCTTGAAATATTCTTCCTTCTTAAACTCTTTCTTATAGATAAAGGCACGATCCAGCACCTCTCCATAGGTGGCTAGCTTGAGGGTCACCAACTACATGCGGATATCATCTCACAAGCCTTCTAGAAACTTCCTTACTTTTCACTCCTCATCCGCAACCAAGAACGGAGCATACCGAGCCAACTCCGTAAACTTTGCGTCATATTCGACCACCGTCCTATTGCCTTGCCTCAAGCGGATGAACTCTTCCTCCTGTGCTCGGAGGGCAGACAAAAAATACTTCTCTATGAATGCATACTCAAACATAGGCCAAGTGATCTCATGATCCGGCACCCCCATGGCTCGTTTCTGTATCTCCCACCAATGATGGGCTTCTCCATCCAATCGATAGGAGGTGAATAATACCCAATCCTCCTCGGGGCAACGGATGATAGCAAATACCTTTTTCAGCCGTTGAAACCATGTGTCAACTTTAATTGGATCGGGCTCCCCCAAAAACTCAAGAACCCTCTCTTGGATGAATCATTCATATGTAGAGGGTCTAGGATTTGCAGGAGTTGGGAGCGGAGTAGGAACAGGTACTGGAGCAGGATTCCTCTGCCCCAAAATCTTAATGACGTTGCCATT